>CM053564.1:3501849-3529728 GCA_028646485.1 Cryptoprocta ferox | reverse complement strand
TTCCACAATTGTACATCCGTCCTTGGGATTATTGACCCAGGGCCCCAACCCACCCGCGACACCAGGCGACCCTTTTCCGGTTTGCTCTCCGCTGTAACCCCGGCAGGCTCAGGGCAGGGCAGAATAAGGGCCCAAACAACGGTTGCCCAACGGATGAAACTGGAGCCCACAGAGCTCGAGGAACCGGGCCAAGGTCATTCACAGCAGCGGTTGACCGCGCCAGACTCCTCGCCTCCCCGCCCGGGATCCCGTTGCGAGCACGCCCCGGTCCCGCACAGCAGACTCTCGACGTCATCCGGAAGCTGCGCGTGCGGGGCTGTAAACACTGCCCGCAACTCCCCCCCTTCTCCCGCGCGCTCCAGTCCCGCCCCCGCCCGCCACGTGACGCGCCCCCGCCTGCCCCGGCACAGCTCCCGCCCCCGCTCCAGCCTCATTGGGCAACCAGCTTTGTTTACCTTATATGGCCAGGTCCTAACACTCTGAGGCCGTCCATTGGCCAAGGCGCGGCCTCACTCACTTGACGTCATTAGGGACACAACGATGCAAATAAACCGGGGCATTCTGGGAATAGGAGTTCGGGGCAGCCCCGGAACTGGCTCCGCTGGGTCCTTGCGCCCGCTTATCAAGGCCGAGATTGCCGGCAGAGCGCACGAGATTTTGCGTGGGAAAGTGTGAGCCCCGCGGAGAGGGGACCCCGAGGCACCAGAGTCTGTCCGCCTCGCGTTTTGTCCCGGGCGCCATCCCATCCCCAGACGTTCCCCTGGCGTATTGTGTGCCTGAATGAGCGCCAAGCCGGGAAGGGACCCGCATCACGAGCGGGCGATGTGAACTTGTTGCTCGGGATGTTGGGGAGATTGGAAGGCTTCCTGGAGGCGGTGACTTTCTGCAGAGCTCTAAAGGGCAGATTCATTCGTCCAGTGAAGGAGTAGTTATTGGCGCCTACTGTGTGCCACGCTTTCGGGGCTGTGTGTCCTAGAACTACCGATTTGTGCCAAAATTCCTAGGGACCCCTCCCCCCCAAGTGTGCGCCCACTCAACAGAGGGATGCCAGGCATACCGGGCAAAGACGCTAGCGGGCCACGCCTGCTAGACCCCCCCCGAGAGCGCGAGGGCCTGCAAACACGGCCACCCGCTTCCGCACACAGCACTGGCAGAGTCCGGACACACCTCTCCGCGCCCCCCGGCCGGCCAGGCGGCGCGGGACTACATCTCCCAGCATGCCCCCGCGGCCCCGAGCCAGGCGAGGCTCGGTGAGTCAGAGCCGCACAGTAAATATTTGTATTAGCCAGAGCCGGCTCGCTAATGGTGGACGCGTGAGGCGGAGGAGCGCGGCGGCGGGAGGCAGCGGGCAGCGCGGCGGCGGCGCCATGTCCGTGAACATGGACGAGCTCAAGCACCAGGTCATGATCAACCAGTTCGTGCTGACGGCGGGCTGCGCGGCCGACCAGGCGAAGCAGCTGCTGCAGGCGGCCCACTGGCAGTTCGAGGTGCGCGACCGGGATCGGGGGTCCGTCCCGCCAGCCGCGCGTGTTTGGGTCGGTGTGGACACGTGCTGGTGCGCGCTCCGCCCGGGCCGGGGCCGCGCACTCGGCTCGGTGTCCTGGCGTCCGCGCGCCCCGTTGGCCGGGCCGCAGCGCGCACACGCGGCGTGCGGGTCCGACCGGGCGGCGCGGCCGCGTCTACGCGATCCCCGGAAACGCCGCCCGCGCGGGGTGGGCGAGGGGGGCGGCCCGCCCCCACCGGGGCCCGAGATCCCCGCCCCCCGAGTCCCCTGGCGGTCGGGATGCGGGGACTCCCCCTCTTTTGTTCGGGTAACGGCCAGGGCGGGGCGGCGCCGCGGCCCGGGCGGACAGTCGGCGGGCGGCCGGAAGGAGGACGCCCCGGGTCGGGGCCGAGCTGGGTGCGCGCCCGCCCCCACCTTGGGAGCCGCGGGGTGGGACTGGGAGCGCTGGGGCCCGCGGGCAGAGCCGCCCGGCGCGAGGGGGTTTGAGGGTCTGCGTGCCCAGTGGGCAGCTCGGCGGCGCGTGTGTCCACGTACATGTGCATTTGTATTTACGCACGCGCCACGCTACGTGTGGGCATGTTGGCGTGTGTGTAAACACGCAGTCCACCCGGCGCGCGGGTGCGGGCTGTGTGTGCTCCGTGAACACACACGTCGCCGTTTTGCAGATGGTGCCCACGCGTGGACACACACGCGTGGACGGGGGCCGTGTTGGGAGCCCCACACTCCAGCCACGGGTGTGTATCTGTGCATCCTGCCCTAGAGGTGTGTTCGGGTGGCCTCCTCTGTGCTGGCCGAGGAATCTACCTGCACGGTGCCCGGCGTGGTTCGGTTTACGTGGTTCGGTTTACACGGTTCGGTAGCTTTTCAGTCAGCTGGGTAGGAGGTGGGGGTGCCCCAGTCAGGACCCCACCCACCAGGCCTCCCTGACCCATAGAACACTAGTGCCCACAGCTTGTGCTGCCAAGAGGCCACCTGGCTTTGCCTAGCTCAACTGCCCCAGAAATAACCCAGGGTGGTATCTAGGGAGGAGGCCAGAGTCCTTGAGCTCCGCCCCTCATAGGTGTAAGGTCACAGCCCAGCCTGAGCCCGGGAGCCTGGTTTCCTGACGGGGAGCCGTCCCAGGAAAGGTGTCTGGGCCTGCGGGGAGTACACCGAGGACTCTGGGGCTCAGCTTCCTGAGAGTGGGATGGGGGATCAGGATTCCAGCCAAAGCTCTGGACACCCTGGGGAAGCAGTAGCGTATTCAGCCGGGCGAATCTTTGCTCACAACTTTCTACCTGAGCTCTTAGCAAAGACCACTGACCCCGTGCGGTCCTCACACCACAGAACGGGAGCTTTCTCTCTCCGGGCAGTTCCCTTTCCTCCTCTGGCCTCCGTTTCCTCTGTCCCTCCAGCGTGGGAGTTGATCTCTAAGGAGGCAGTGGCCACTCCCTTGCGCCCACCGGCCCCAGGGCCTGCAGCCCCACCCTGCAGGAAGCTCCCTAATCAGCCTGTTTGTGTCAAGGGCTAGATGTGGCAAAACTTGCAAAACCACATTCACGGCAGTTTGCTTGAGTCCCACATCTGCATACATGGCTCCCTCCCTGCCTGGGGCTGGGCAGGCAGGTGTCTGGTGGGAAGCGCCTCAGCCTGTCTGGACTCTCAGCCCGCAGCACAGAGCCTGGCACCGGCTGGGCTGTCACTCAGCACGGGTTGGTGTTGCTCCACCACACGAATCAAAAATGTAGCTTTGAGGATGAAATGCCTGGGAGAAACTCTGTCCCCAAGAGGGGCCGGAGCTGCCTGCAGACTTGGTGGCTCTGGTGGCCCCCTGAGGTAGGAGCATGCTTCAGGCTCCCTGAGTTCCCGTTTCACATCTGTAAAATGGGGGATATGGATACTAGGGAGGTTCACTGAAGGTGAAAATGGGTTGTGAACCCCCAAACCTTAGGTCCTTGCGTGAGAGTGAGTGAGGGGCTCCTCAGGACTACCCCCTCTGTATCGTTCCCTGCAGGCTCACAGTACACTGGCGTGTTTTTGGGTCACATATCTGTGATTCAGGTGTTAATGAGGACAGGAGGCTGCAGGGGGAGGGGAACCTGTGTGTTTAAGTGGTGGTGCTTTAAGGCAGCAGAAGGTGCTGGAATCCTCACTCAAGTGGCCTTTGGATTTGCTGTTGGGAAGGAATAGTTGGGGTGTGTCCCTTGGGGCTCCTGGGTGGGAAGGAGCCCCGAGGAGGCACTTAGAGACCAGCACCCACCCCAGCCCGTTCCCACACCCTGTCTGGGGACACTGGGGTAGGGCATCTACAGCAGGAAATTCCCAGAAAAATTCATTTGAACGTAAAAAAATAACAAAACCCCAGGGCAAACCCTGGGAGCCAGCTTGGGTTTCTGGCTGGTTTGGGGGCGGGGGGAAGGGACTGGGCCTGGCTGGCCTGTGTTTGGGGGGTGGGGGAGGGTGGTGAGCCTAGAGGGCTGGTGATGGAGGGCAGCTGGGGCTGGGCCTGGGCCTTGGCAGGGCCCAGCAGACCCTTCACACACTCCCTCACCCAGCACTTTCGCAAGAGCAGCTGGTTCCCTAATTCTGCTCAGTGCCCCCCCTGCAGGGCCCCAGCCAGGAGAGACCAAATGCAGCACCTCCCTCAGGGCTCCTGGACTCCCCTCTCCCCCGGCCTGACATGTCTGACACGCCGTCCTGCCCTCTGCACCCCCTCCCGCTCCCCTTCTCACCATGCTGGGTGCAGACCCCACGTCTGCCATCCTCTTGCTCTGACACCTTAGGAACATTCTGAGGGAGGCTTGGGTGAGGGGGCCAGCGAGTGCAAACCCCAGGCCACCTTACTTAATTCTGGCTCTCCCAGCTGGAACTTGGGTCTTAGGAGGTTACTGCGGCAAGCGGGGAATCTGGAAGTCACCGGTCCAGTCCCCTTGTGGTGCAGTTGGAAAAACTGAGGCCCAGGTCAGGGCAGGCTCCTGTGGCCAGCCAAGGAGAGGGCCAGGTGGGTCACAGACGTAACATCTAGGAGCTTTTGCTGTCCCCTGTCTCATAGATGAGGAAATTGAGGGTCAGATTAGGGAGTTGTCACCCGTGGAGTTGGTGACCATCAGGTCAGGCTAGAATCTGCCGAATCAAAGGCTGACCTCCGCTGAAGGCCTTTCCCTGTGAGGCCAGGAGGGGGTGCTGCCTGCTCCCCTCCCGAGCCCACAGTGCCGACATGAGGGTCCTGCAAGCTGGACGCAGGCAGTGTGAGGGTCTTCACCACTCGCCAGACCTGCCTGGGAGTCTGGCGCCTCTTTGGGAGGTGGCAGGCATTGAGTTGTGACAGACACGCTGCTTCCACTTATTTCTTCCTCTTGGTAGCAGGGCCGCACCAAGCCCCAGAGACCCTGGGGACGAGGGCGGCGCAGGGCCACAGGGGGTCCTGAGGGTAATTAAGCTTGGGCCTTTCTTCCCACAGACGGCCCTCAGCGCCTTTTTCCAGGAGACCAACATCCCCTACAGCCACCACCACCACCAGATGGTAAGTGTCCCTGCAGCCCCCAGGGCGGCTGCGGGGTGGTCCTGGTGCAGGGCAGGGGACGGGGCCTCTGTGGCTCTCTGCGGTGGAGGGGCCGCTGGCTCGCACGGGAGGGTCCTCCGTGGACACGGCCTGTGGGTGTGGTGGGCTTCGGGAGCCCCAGCTAGGGGGCTGTCCTACAGAGCCGGATGCGTCCAGGGAGGAGGCACAGAAGCCCCCAACAGTGGCTTCGTGTGTGTCTGCTCCTAGGAGGCAGTGGGAGGTCGGGGACCCTCCCGGAAAGGGGTGCTCACCCCCCACTCTGTTCTTCCCCCCACAGATGTGCACTCCTGCCAACACCCCCGCCACGCCCCCCAACTTCCCCGATGCCCTCACCATGTTCTCCCGTCTCAAGGCTTCCGAGAGCTTTCACGGTGGCGGCAGTGGCAGCCCAATGGCTGCCACGGCCACGTCCCCTCCGCCGCACTTCCCCCACGCCGCCACCGGCAGCTTCGCAGCACCCAGCTGGCCGACCGCGGCCTCGCCCCCAGGGGGGCCACAGCACCACCAGCCGCAGCAGCCGCCCCTGTGGACTCCGGCACCCCCTTCCCCGGCGTCAGACTGGCCGCCCTTGGCCCCCCAACAGGCCGCCTCAGAACCGAGGGCCCACCCCGCCATGGAGGCCGAGAGATAAGGGAGGCCCCTCCCCCCTCCCGGAGGCCAGGACCCTGTGGGGCGGGGGAGAGGATGTCTCTGCGGGCCCCCTTCACCCTCCTCTGTCTGCACCCCTGTTCCCCGGAGCCCTGGAGGGGAGAGACCGGACCCTGGTGCCAGCACACGGGCCGCCCGCGCGCCAACCCGGAAGCGCAGGCCCGCGGCGCCCAGCTTGCATGGATGTGGTTCAGAGTCGTCTTGGTGCTGGTGGACAGAACTTCAGAGAACAAGCAGCCTTCCCCAGAGGACTCGCTCGCCCTGCCCCACCCCAGGGGGCCGCGGAGAATCACCACAGCAGCGGAGACTTGGCTGGCTCCTGCCTTGGAGCTCCTTGGGGGCCAGCAGGCCTAGACCCCCCCTCGGGAGTGCAGAGCCTTCTCCGCATGTGCGTGTGTAGCCGTGTGTGTATTTATATGTATGTCGCTCTTCAAGAAGCAACCTAGTTTATGGGGCAGCTGGACTTTGCATGATAGAGTGAGCCCCCAGGCCCCTTGCCCGCCACCCCTCCCCCCAGGGCCCTGCCCCTCTCTCCCGCCCCCTTGTCAGCCAGCCTTGCTGTTCCCTGCAGAGAAAAGAATTGTGGGAAACTCCAGGACTCTTCCCACCCATTCCCCAGCGCTTGCCTGCTGGGGCTGCCTGCATGCCTCCCCCAGAGCCTGGGGGTACCTCACGCCCTTTCCCTTCCCCTCTTTTAACAAAAGAGAAGAAAGAGTTCAAACTACCACCAGGCTTTGTGGTCTTGCCTCGTATCCTAAGCTTTGCTGCCAGCTGGCTCCGTGTGGAGATGCAGGGCACTGACAGAGCCCGGAACCGAGGGCACCCTCCAGTCCTGCCTGGCTCCACACTGCTGCTGTCTTTTCAGCCGTAACGTGGCTCTGGAACTTCTTGCCTTGAAGTTCGTTTCTGGCCTGTGTTCCCAGAATCCCAGCCTTCCTGCCCATCCTTCCCCTGTCTGGCTGGACTGATCCTGACCTCCAGGGCTAACAACTGCCTTCCCATCTGCTTGGGTTTCACATAGGGACCTTTTTTGTGTGTCTTAGGGCCCCCGTGGCTGGCTGCAGGCTGGACTCTCCAAGCCCAGCCTCCAGCAAACATGCCTGGGAGGGCAGGGCCCTCCCCTGGGGAAGTGCAGACCACGGCGCCCGCGGTCAGATAGGCTTCTATGCAGAGCCAGTGGGGGCTCGTGACAGGAACAGGACAAGCCCAGGGCAGAGTCCAACCTGCAACTAAGACCTTTTGTCACTAAGGAGACGGCAAACCAGGGGAGCAGACCGGATCCCGGGCTGCTCCTGAGCTGGGCCGGGACAGACACCTGCTCTTACCCCACAGGAGAAGCCAGGGATGGATGCCCCACTCTGTCCCCCTACCCCCAGCTGCCCACATGGGGATGGGGTTCCTGGGACAGCCTCAGCCTTGCACTCCTTGTGAGGGACTGGGCTTTGGGGAAGGAGGGAGGCCATGGTCTCTTCCCAACCCTCCATAGAGGCAGATCTCACTTAGGCCAGCCCACCTGGTGCCCAGCCCCTCGGTTGACCCCTTCTGTGGATGATGCCTGGGTTGGAGAGTTTCTTCTATTTCAGAAGGTCTCCTGTTTGATGTCTCCGCACTCCACACCGGCAGTCCTGCTCTTGGCGCCCAGGGACGAGGATGCTCCCGTGTTGGTGTGGCCCCTGCTGCTCCCCGGCCTCCCCAGCTTTGTCTCTGCCCGGCTGGGCCCTGGACAGGCTCTTGGGATAACTGTACGCTCTTGTTGCTGAAGACTGACCGCTGGGCCCCCACTCAAGGTGTTGCTTACATCCTGGAGTTGTGTCCTCATCTTGAAACCCACCCTTCTAAGGGCCTTCTTCTCGGAGTCCAGGGAGAGGGGGCACAGCTCTGTCTGGGGTGCATGTAGAGAGGGAAGGGGGGACGGGCAGGATGAGGGTGAGGATATCTTGGGCCTCCTCAGTCTTCGCTACAGCTGCTCTATTCTTTGTGATGAGGAAAAATTCTCAGGTGACTGCCACACACCCCCCTCAAATGGTAGGAGAAATGCAGAGGCAAGTTCGTGTTTATGGGTTATCTGCTGCAGAGGGGAGCGCGCCTGGGCCGTCCCAGGGAGCCGTGACTGTGTCCAAGGCACCAGAGACAGGCGCCATCTAGAGTTTGCACTCCTGGAGGCAGAGGCTCTACCCTGGGCAGCTACAAAGTCTGGTCCCCAGACCAACAGCACCGCCTGGGAGCTTGTTAGGGGGCAGGACCTCGAGGTCCACGTTGAGAAGTGTCCCTACACGACATCTCTACTAAGTGCTAATCTGTTGTAGGTGAGGTGCATTTCTGTTCCTGGGGGGCTGCCAGGGGCTGGGCCTTGGAGGTCTCAGGCGGTTACCTCAGGCCAGAAAGGACTTGAAATTCCCGTAGGTCCCGGTTTTCCAGCCTGGGCACTGTGGGCATTTGGGGCTGGATCGCTGTCCGCTCGGTGCGTCCAGTGCACTGTGGGATACTGACCAGCATTTTGGTCCCTCCCCGCTAGACGCCAGTAGCATCTCCTAGTTGTGACAGCCAAGAAAGTCTGTAGACATGGCAAGATGTCTCCTAGACTTGAGCTTCCCATGGATGGCTGCACAGTAGAGTCTCCCGGGAGCTCCGTAAAAAGACAAACCATAAACTTCCAGACCCCACGGCATCACAGTCTCTGGGGAGAAGCCTCGACCGTATAATTTTAAACGTTCCCCAGGATATTGGTTGATTAGCTTGGGAATAAAAATCACTTAACAATATACCTTGAAAGGGTGAACTTTACAGAGCGTCAAAACTGTTACTAAAACAGCTCCCAGGTGATTGGGATGCGAGGCCCCAGCACGCCCCCTCACAGCAATTGGGAGCCACCAGCCTTGTGACCCCCAAACTTGTGAAGGTTCCCTGGGTGCTTGAGGCAACTGTTCTGGAGGGGGGCCCAGGAATCTGATTCTTCCTAAGTGCCCCAGGCAAGGTGGGAGCCTGAGCAGGAGGGGACAGAGAGCAGGGCTGGAGCTAGGGCCAGGGACTTTAGTACTTTCCAGCAATGCAGAGGCCCTGCCAGGTGTGCTGGGATCCCCTGGTCTGAACATCTCACAGGCAAGAGAGAGGCTGTAAAAGCAGGCCAAACTCGAGGGAGGACCAGAGGTGTGAACACAGAACCTGGAACCTTCCTCAACTTCCCCAAGCCTGGAAGCTCAGAAGCAAAGTTGGAGTAACCATCTATTAACAAGTTCAAGTGTAAACTGGCTGAAAAGCAAAGGTACTGGGTTTGCAGGTGGAAGGGGACAGACGCAGCCATCCTTGGCTATCCTTCACCTTGGCACCTCCTGGGAGCTGGCCTTGTCACCTAAAAGCCCCAGCTTCTTCTGGGTATGGTCACCCCTGTGTGCCTGCTGGACTTGAGCTCAAATGACTGCTTCCAAAGTTCTGCTCTAAAAAACCCCATCTGCCTCTGTGAAGTTGCTTGAAAGGAAGATTTGAGCTCCGAGTATCTCATTCCTGAAGAATGGACGTGGCAGCACGTGGGATGGTCTAGCCCCCCCAGGTGACGAGCAGTGGGTGCATCTTTCCAGTCTGCTGTCAGAACACCTGGGCGTGCTAACTTCGGGGTTTGCAAACCCCTAGTCCCCTGACGTGTGCTGCTGGGCTCGAATGATGCTCCGTGTCTCTCCAAATGGCCTGCCGACATTTTACAATCACTGGAGTCTGCACGAAAAGTCTTACTTCTGGCTAATCTTGGAAATTTGTAACACCCGGCCCGGTTCCCTCGAGGCCACGACGGGCTGAAGCTGACCATCACAGGGGGCGGACACAACCAGCCTGTCAGCAGCCAGCCCACTCCACTGGTCACAGACGTGTGTGCCCAGTCCTATCTCCAAATCGGTTGGGATCTGGAGGGGATCTCGTTTTTCACCAGGAAAAGCTTCAGAAGTAAAAGCGCTGCTCCGTGGAGGTGAAGGGGGCGCCTGGTAGATGCATGGAGACTCTTAACGCTTTCTGTGGGCAGGCAGGGCCCCTCCTTCAGACAGCTTTTACAAAGGGCTTGTTCTTCAAGATTCTCTTGGACGAAGGGGACACTCCCAGGGCCACTAAGAGTCCCCAGGGTCTTCCCGGGGTTCTCTGAGAACACATTGTGGCTGGCCGCAGAAAAGCACGCTGTCCCCAAGGCTGGCCCCCAAACCCGTTAGTGGGCAGGGCTGCCACGGCCCTGTAAGTCTCTGAGGGGCTTCTATGACAGGACAGATGAGCGCTTTGAGGCTGGTTACTTCCCGGGGCCAGCGCTGGGGAGGCCGCCTGGGCTGGACAAAAGGAGGCTATTTCCAGTTCCTGTATTTGGGAAGGTCTCTGGTTGCTTAGCCGCAGCTTACGTTTGGGCAATATATGTGTTCCATATGAGCCTTAGAAGAACTCGGCTCCTTTAGGGGAGGGGGGCACTGGGTCCTCTCAGCCCCACTTCCGGGATGGCCGAAGGCTTGCCAGCGGCACAGCAAGAGGCGCTGAGAACCCGTTGGCAGTGATCTGCTCTGCTTTCCGGGGCCATTTCTCCTCTTCTGGGGGTTAAGTGCTGCCCGTGTTTGGTGGGGTCGTTTTCCGTGGATTCTGTGGAAGCCATGAGCAAGATGAGGAGGGGGACTGAGCAAAGAAGTCTCTGTCCGGTGGTTGTATGTTGGTTTGGTGGTTCTCTGCCTCCAGCCTCCAGAAGCACAGCAGGTCAGGGGCCAAGCCGGGAGGGCAGCGTGCGCTGACTCTCGTGGCGGAGGTCCCTGCACAGAAGGCCCGCCCTCCCAGTGCCTCAAGTCTCCGCTGCTGGCGGCTTGCTTCGGGGACCCACAGTGTTTTCCAATGCAGGTCACCTTGCTGGCGACACACATTGCTGTCGTTGGTGGTTTATACCTTAGAGTTACGGAGTTCGCTGTCTTTGGAAGAAGGTAGAAGTGTTCCGTGACCCTTTCACCTGCAGCGGTGGGCTGTGGGCCATGTAGGGGTGCAGGGTGGTCGCCAGTCAGCATCTCCATTCCAGCAGCACCTCAAAGCAGGACCCTCCACCTGGCAAGAAGCCACTCTCTCCCCCTCCTGCCCAGCTCATTTTGCAGCCCCACGCCAGGCCAGCCCACATGACCTGCACGGTTGGTTACCTTCCTCCCTGTCCAGTCTGGCACGGCCGCTGCACCCCAGGCCAGGAACCACGTCCCCCTGGCATAGGAGGAGGCTGGACCCAGGAGCTTCTGAACTTCCCACTCTGCTGACCCCATCCTGGCTCTGTCTACTCTCCAAGCACCTTTCCCTGCTGGCCTGTGGTGGGCTACCCGCCCGAGCACCTGCCCTGGGAGCAGGTGCAGCACCTCCCTCCCAGCTCCCCGCCGGCCCCACCCTCTGGGGTTGGAAGAGCAGAGGGGCAAGGCCTTCTGCCTGCAGCTCCCATCTGGGACCAGACCAAAGTCCCGCTCATTCCCCCACAACCCCTATGGGGGACAGGACTGTCGTCTTCTGGCATTGCTCCCTGCTGGCTGCTGCTGGGCGTCCCCACCTTCCAAAACACTAGGGGCCTGTCGGAATGCAAGTGGTTACACCCTGACCTACCTGGCCCTCACTCTTCGATGCCTGGGCTACAGGAACCAACTCAAGCATGATTCCCTTTGTAAATCTGAGAAATGGCTGGGAAGGCAGCTGCGGGGGCGGGGTGGTGGTGGTGGGGATGGTTAGGAGGGTCTAAGAATCCTACCTGTGTAGGTGCCCGAGGGTCGGGGCTGCAGGGGACAAGCCTGGCATGGGATGCTTTGCCTCAGCCTGGGCTACACCTCCTTTTCCTGACGTGGGAGCTGATGGAAGTTGGGGGCCTTCGTGCCCGTATTCAATACCCAAAGAGGACAGCGCCTGGTAGGGCGCCAGAGAGCTGAGGCCTCCCTGAGCGAACCTGGGCCGGTCACACCACCCCTGCCCCCAGAGCCCCGATCTTCCCAGAACACAGGGCTAGGGCAAGCTCAAGACACTTTGCCAAGGTGGAAAATGTGGCGGAGTCCAGAAACTCTGCTCTTGATTCTCTGCTGGGACTCAGCCAGGGTGTTTCTGGCCAGTGGCTCTGGGAAGCTGACCTTGGGGTGGGGGCCTGAGTAGGGGCCAGCAGGTCCACCTACCCACGTGGGGCAGACAAGGTCGCTCTCTGCAGAGGATGCCAGGCCAGTCACCCTCATCCACAGTCAAAAAAGTGAAAGATTTTATTTTGGGGAGAAGGTGCCAAAAATACTCTGATATGGGGGTGGGTGCAAGGTCCAGGACTGCACAGCCATGCCCCCCAAGGCGTCCTGGACAGGTAAGTCACCTGGGTCTGGAAAAGCTTGGCCTCATTTAGACACAGTCCTTGAAGAAAGAAAAGAGAAGTCAGGGTCTGAGAGTGGTCACAGGTGAGGAGCTGGGGACAGGGCCGAGAGACCATTAGGAAGGGGGTAGGCACACAGAATTCCCAGCCTCTGATAGCCTCCCGGTCCCGGGCTCCTGGCCTGTGACAGCACCCTGGACCTCCCCCCCCCCCAACCAGAGGACCCCTAGGCAGCTCCCTCCCCCAACTCCCTTACCCGCTCAGCCCTCCCAGGGGCTTCTGGTGCATGGTCGGGTGGGGTGGGGGAGTCATGCCCCAAACCACAGAGGGAAAGATTGTGTGATGTGGCAGACGTGTCAGAAGTACGAAAAGCATAGTGGGCACAACCAGCCACAGCCACGGAGTGGACAGGGAGAGGACGCCACGGAGGGCGCTATGGAGCAGGCAGGGAGAGGATGAGAAGGGGGAAGAAGGCAAGCCGGGTGTGCACAATGCCAGCAGGCAGGTGTGTGTCGTCAGCGGTCCCAGGCTGCCCAATAAATTGCCAGATCGGGACATCATGACCTCCCGATCTGCTCTTGGCTTCACCAAGAGTATGGGCAGGCAGCCCCCAGAAGAAACAGAAGGGCGTCCAACAGGCGAGCGGGATTCCGGCCCTCGGCGGGAGAGGGCAACCCAGGGCGTTCCAGGGGCCACTGCTCGCTTCCTCGAGGACTGGCCACAACGTAAACATCAACAATCAGGTTTTAAAAATATCCAATCCATAACCATAATGACTGGTGGGAAGAATCAACATGAAATACAAAAGGATGCACACAGTAAAATTTGGTTCCCATGAGAAAACCGGTCTTGACAGAAATAACGGCCCCCAAAGAAAACGTATGTCGGCAGTAGCCGTACCGGGAACAGATTTCTGATAGAATCAATTCAGCAAAATAAAAAAGGAAAGGGATTGGTTTTAAAAGCACTTTAGCCGTCGTATTGAAAACTGGTCAAGGAATTACACTGGCTTAGTGGAAAATTCAATCTAGAGAGCTGTGTCCTCCACGAAGTGTAGGATACGAAGCATTGTGTTGTGTGTATTTATAAGCATAGAGTTAAGGGGCGTCGGATGGCTCAGTTCGTTAAGTGTCCACATCTTGATTTCAGCTTAGGTCATGATCTCGAAGTCCCATTGTGTTGGGATTCTCTCTCTCTGCCCCTCTTCCTCGCTCACTCTGTCTCTCTCTCAAATAACTAAACTTAAAAAAAAAAAAAGCCACTGGGTCAAAATCAGTCCCTTATGGAGGCCCTACACCCATGTCCAGGGCCTCTGCACCCTCCTCAGGTTGGGCTCAGGGCCCAGCCTCTGCCAGCAGGGGGAGAGGAGGGACAAAGGGAGGGGTGCAGGGTGCAGGGCTCACGGTTTGGCAGGCTGCGTGCTGGCTCCGGACTCGAGGCGCCGAGGTCGTGTGTGCCGGGCAGGCCCCGGGCCCTGCTGGGGGTCCCTCGGGGGTGGTGTCAGTGGCGGCAGCGGGGGCAGGGGTGGCAGCGATGGAGGCTGAGCTGGCATCATAGGCCGGGAGCCCGAGGCAGCTGAGCACACATTCATGCGGGGGTGCAGGGCTGGGAGGAGCAGGAGAGACGATGCTGTGTCCCAGCAACAATCCCGGGGTGGGGGGAGGCTGGCCTGCCCGGGTTGTACCCACTACGGAGACAAGACTGCAAGTGCTTTCCCACACCTCACCCCGTCCCAGGCACACCCTAGAGTTCCCCGGGGGTGACTCCAGATAAATGAAGCCAGAGACGGATGCTGAGGTGCACATGAACCTGGAGTGCAGGATCAGGGGTGCCGTGCCTCAGCTCCGCACTGCAGTAGTGTCCACCCACCCAACTGGGCCGGGCCGGCATGGGATGAGAAGGGAGAAAGTGCTTCCCAGGCTGTACAGCATCCACAGATGCCAGGGACATGGTGATGGGAATCAGAGGAGTCCCCCCAAGCCCAGCTCATGGGGCCCCAGGCAGAGAGGCCCAGGACAGCGAACGGGCTCCTGATCCCACCCCTGCAGCTAGGGGACAGACACCTGGTCTTGGCCCCCTGGATGGTGCTCAGGCCAGGAAGCCCCGCTGAAGGGTAAACCAGGAGCCCAGGACGGCTTGAAGCCATAGCCAGGGAGCTGGGTGCTGGGGAGTGGGGATGGGACACCCGAGGGGACTTCTTGGACCCTGGCATAGACAGAGCAGGTAAGAGATGGATGAGGTGGGTCAGGAGTGCCCCAGGCTGGGACTGGGGAGCCCCAGAGACCCTGCCAGGACCCCAGCTGGGCCAGAGAGTTCGGAGGGCAGGTACTCACGGGGGTAGATGGCACCAAACAAGGCACTTGGGCGTTCACGATCATACAGGTTTCGACTTGGGGGGTGCGGAACCTTCACAGCTTAGAGGAACAGAAAGAGAAAGATGGAGGAATGGGTGAGGGCTCTTGCAGAGTTCCGCCTGACCCCAGACTCCCTCCTTGTCCTGCAAAGCCCTTTCACTGTTTCCCAGACCTGCCTGCCTCCTCCACACATCTGCCCCTCAGCCTCTCCTTCGTGGAAGATCCCTCCTCCCACACTGAGTTTCTCAAGGCATAGATGTTCTCCCTGCGGCCACACCACCGCCATCATGCCCCCACCCCCACCTTCCCATCCCTCACCTTGTATGTGTGAATTTTTTTTTTGAGATAAAATTCACACAACACAAAATTGAGTAACCTCTATGCCCAATGTGGAGCTCGAACTCACAACCCTGAGATCAAGAGTCACAGGCTCCACCGACAGACAGCCAGGCACCCCACAAAATTAGCCATTTGAAGAGAACAATTCAGTGGACATTAACGCTCATTCACAATGGTGTGCGGCGACCACCGCTAGCTTGTTCCAGAACATTTCACTCCACCAGAAGGAAACCCTGTGCTCATGAAATACTCGTTTCCCTTCCTCCCTCCCCCAACCACTGGTAGGCACGAATCTCCTTCTTGTCTCTGCGATATTCCTCTTCTGGACCTCTCGCAGACCAGGGGGATTGGACAACATTTGGCCTCTAGGATCTGGCTCCGTCCTTCACTTTTGAACCCAAGGCATCCCCTTCTCCCTGTCCAGCCAAGAATCCCTGTGACTGGCTACCCAGACTGAAGGCTGCAAGAGAAGAGGAGGGGCCCTGAGGGCGAAGATGCAGGGGAGGGAAGGGGCGGGCCCAGGCCTGGCACTCAGGGGGAATAACAGGCAACAAGCTCCTTCCCATGAAGGACACCAGATTGTTCCTTCTGCCTGGACACCTATGTCCTTCCCTGGGTGTCCTGGCAATTCCTGCTTAGTTAGCTCGCCAGGGACCCCTCCCTGGTCATTCTCTACCCCACTCCCATGTTTCATCTTACTCGATGAACTTTTTATTTATTTATATTCTACAGTCCTTTGTGGGGTAAAAACTCTAAGGGGGCAGTAACTTTATTTTGACCATATTGGGTCTCCCCAGTGGTATCTAAAATATACTTGGCACCGAGAAGGGCTTGGGAATGACCAGCTGAACGACCAAGGCCGTGTGGCAGCAGGATGTGCTATGTGGACTTCCCTTTTAAGAAATAACTCATTTTAGGGGCGCCTGGGTGGCTCAGTTGGTTGAACATCCAACTTCGGCTCAGGTCATGATCTCGTGGTTCGTGGGTTCGAGCCCCGCATCGGGCTCTGTGCTGACAGCTCAGAGCTTGGAGCCTGTCTTCGGATTCTGTCTCTCCCCCTCTCTCTGTCCCTCCCCTGCTCGTACTGTCTCTCTCAAAAAATAAATAAAAAACATAAAAAATTTTAAGAGAAATAACTCATTTTATAGCAGCGCTTTCAACAATAGCCAAATCATGGAAAGAGCCCAAATGTCCAACAACTGATGAGTGGTTAAAGAAGATGTGGTTTATCTATACAATGGAATACTACACGGCAATGAGAAAGAATGAAATCCTGCCATTTGCAGCCACATGGATGGAAATGGAGGGTATTATGCTGAGTGAAATAAGTCAGTCAAAGAAAGACAGATACCGTATGTTTTCACTCATATGTGGAACTTGAGAAACTTAACAGAGGACCATGGGGGAGGGGAAGGGGAAAATAGTTTCAAACAGAGAGGGAGGCAAACCCATAAGAGACTCTTAAATACAGAGAACAGATCGAGGGTGTATGGGGGAGGGCAGCGGAGGGGGAAATGGGGGATGGGCATTGAGGAGGGCACTTGTTGGGATGAGCACTGGGTGTTGTATGGAAGCGATGAACCACGGGAATCTACTCCTGAAACTAAAGCACACTGTACACACTGTATGTTAGCCAACTTGACAATAAATTATATGAAAGAAAGAAAGAAAGAAAGAAAGAAAGAAAGAAAGAAAGAAAGAAAGAAAGAAAGAAAGAAAGAAAGAAGGAGAGAAAGAAAGAAAAATAAGGAACTCACTGTTCAGCTGCAGGAGCACAGGCAGCCAAGAGGCTCCAGCTGTTAGCACCTCAGGGGCTGTTAGTACCTCAGGGGTTGTTACTACCTCAGGGGCTGTTAGTACCTGGGCGGGGCTGTTAGTACCTCAGGGGCTGTTAGCACTTCGGGGGCTGTTAGTACCTGCAGAGAGTGGGGGGGGCGCTGTTGGCACCTCAGGCCAAAGACAGGAGCACAGGGCCTGGCCACTGGGAGCCTCTGCTTGCCTCCTCCCTCTCCTCCCTCCTCCTTGATAACCACCTCCACCCGTCCCCCCAACCCCTCCACCAAACCTCTTGCATTCCTAACTCTGTCTTAGGGTCTGTATCTAGTGTTTCCTGAGCCTGAACTAAGAACTAACTCCAGTGTGTTTTGTGGGTTCTGTGTAAAGGCAAATGCCCAATCGAGGGGTGCTCCTGGGGCCCCCTCTGATCACCAGTTGGCACCCGGATCCCTCCACAGGTCTCAGGCAGGACCAGCCAACCAGCTGACCAGTGAAACTGTCACACTGCTTCCCTCCCAGGTGAGGGACATGGGCCCAGGGCCCAGGTTTGAAATCGAGACTCAGCGAGGCATGGAAACCCAACTCTGACCCAGCACTCTCCCTGAGGTCTTCCTAATGCCCTGGATTCTGTAGGTCAGAATTCAAACTCGCCACCTGACCCCAACACCTGCTCCTCCTGGGCCCTCCTCTGTGGCTTTCCCACCTGTGCAAAAGCCAGAAGCCGAGAAGCCTCGAAGTTCTCAACAGGAGGGACCCCTGAGCTCTGGCAGATGAGACAGCTTCTCCAGGCCTCTGAGGCAGGTGCACAGCATGGGCAGAGGCGGGAGACAGCTGGGCTCACTGAGAGATGAGCAAACAGTTCTGAGGCGCAGGAGGGAGGGGCAGATCAGCCAAGGAGCCTGGACTCCAAGGGCAATGCCCCTGAGATATCCCCATCCCAATCGCCAAAACCTGTGACTGCGTCACCTGACTTGGCAGAGGGGGGTTTGCAGGTGTGATCGAGTTAAGGCTCTCGAGACAGAGAGGATTCTGAATTATCCAGGTGACCCAATAGAATCGCAAGGTTCTAAAGAGGGAGGCTGGAGGATAGGAGTCAGAGAAGGGGAGGGGAGGATGGAAGCAAGGTCGGAGAGACACACCTTGAACTAGAGGAAGGGGCCACAAGACAAGGAATGGGGTGGGAACGGTGAGGAAATGGTCTCCCCTAGAGCCGCAGAAGGAACTGGCCCTACTGCCCCTTGATTTTAGCCCTGTGATACTTCAGATTACTGACCTCCGGAACTAAGATAAAATAAATGTGGGTTGTTTTAAGCCACTCGGTTTGGGATAATTAGTTATAGCAGCCATAGGAAATTCATACCGACGGGTTCTGAGCCGGGGAGGGGCCTGGTCACTGTGCGTGTTTTAGGCAGTTCACCCAAAGCTGGTGAGGAGGGCTGAGGCTGGTGGCGCACCCCTGCCCACCTCCTCCTACGTCCTGAGTCCTGCCTGAACTTCACCTTCCTTCTCTGAAAGTCCAAGCCTGAGAACCACCAGCCTCGGTATGTCCACCCCCTCCTATGGGGACACGGCTCACTGGGAACCGGGTGCTCCTCTGCCCCGGCCTGAGCTCCTGACTCAGTGTGAGCACCTGGAGGGCACAGGCCGGCCAGATGCCCCTCCGAGCCCCCAGCTGGCAAAGGGCTGGGTAAACAGCAGGGCACACTGGGCAGTGATATGAACAGACGAATGCATCTGGGGCTAGGCTGCACCCGGGCGGGGCTCACACCGGCTCATTTAGGTTTAGATACTGAGTCTGTTTTGGATTAGAATGTTCTTTTGAGTAAATAAATGAGTGATAAGAGCAATTTGGTAAAAGATCTGGCCACAGGCAGGTTTCCAACCGGCTTCTAATAGTAGTTGGACTTTCTTGCCCCCGAGCAGGACAAAGCTGTTGAGGCATCCTGTAATTCAGTCCTGCTTTTGCTGCGTGGATCTCGAGAATGACTGAGCCACAGGGAGAGAAGCCACGGTGCCCGCTGGGTGACAGCCCAGGGGAGGTAGGTGGAGAGGGGCCCTGTCTAGTGCCTGAGTGGAGATGTCACCACTGCTCCTACCAAGGGTGCGCTTCTGGCAAGTGGCCCTCACCTGCTCATTGGTGCAATGCCTCACTGGGTTGTTGCTGGCTGAAAGGAGACACTGCAGGCCTGGCAAGAACTCGGGGCTCATTAAATATTAGCCACCACTGTTGTTACCCTGCCCAATGACCCCTGAAGCTTAGCCTGAGTCCCCTCCCAACAGCAGCCACTGATGGGAGGCAGGGTTGAGATTTGTCCAGGGGGAGCCAGATCCGTGCCCGGGGAATGCAGGGCTCGGATGGTGTCCAGACCTCTGGGGCCAGGGCAAGGACCTGCCCTGAATGGTGGTCCCCAAAAAGATACGTTCCCCCAGAACCTAGGGATTTAACCTTATTTGGAGAAAGGGTCTTCACAGATGTAATTAAGGATCTCGGCATGAGCTCATCCCAGGTTAAGATGGGCCCTAAATCCGATGACAAATGTCCTTCCAAGAGACAGAAGAGAAGAAAACACAGGGATTAGGCCATGCGAAGACGGAGGCAGATGCCGGAGGGACGCGGCCACGAGCCAAGTTACGTGTGGAGCCACCCGGAGCCGGAAGAGGCCGGAAGGAGCCTCCCCCGAGCCCTGGTTGTGAGCACAGCCCTGTGACACCCTGATTTTGGACTTTCGGGTTCCTGAACTGTGAGAACTTCTGTTGTCTTAAGCCCCCCCATTTGTAGCCATTTGTTGCCTCTGTCCCAGGACACTAATGCAGGCTCTTCTTTGTTCAGAATCCCCAAGAAAACAGTCCTCTTTCCTTTTCTTGCATATCTGGGATTTAGTCCTCAAGTCAATGGGGACAAAGCGGGGTGAGGAAGAATACCGCGGGCAGAATTTAACCCTCCGGCCACCTTGGGACTCCAGGGCCCCAGTGCAACGGGGAAGTGTATGGCTCCCACCCAGGGCAAAACTGAGAATTCCTCTTCCCAGAAGGAGAAAACCCTGAAGAGTTGTGCAGAGAAGGTACCCCTGCTGGTATTGATGGCCCACAGCCAGAGCTGAGGCCTGGGGTCCCTGGTAGGAGCCAGCCAGAGCGGGGGCTTTGATGCTGCAGCAAGCAGAGTGACAGATCCATGTGGCCCCACCTAACCTAACCCTCACCTTCCTGGGACATTAGGACACAGACCTCCAGTGTCTGTCCACATCTCTTCATCATGCCCAACCCCTTCCCAGTCTCATACCGTAGGTAGACTCACCTTCCTGACTCCCAATTGGGCCTGGCTTCTACCCACCACTGGGCCTTTGCACCTGCTATCCCTGCCACCGGGACCACTTTCTTCCCAACTGACCCCTTCATCCGGCTTACCCCATTCCCTCATCAGATGCCTCTCCTTGGACCGGCATCCTCCTCACAACTCTCCCATCCCCAGCCCAGCATCCTTCTTCGGGGAGGCCATCTGGCACCTCTCCCTAGGCCAGCATCCTTTGTCACCAGGGCCCTCCCCTCTGGCCAGCTATTCATTGCTATTCCTAACAACGGAGCCTCCCCTTCAGGTTATTTGCTTACAGTCTGCTTCTCCCACTCATGTTGCGACCTGGGCATCCCATCTTTCTTTGCCCCCCACTGCCTCCCTGGTGCCTGGTGCAGCACCTGGAGGTTTTTGCAAGTCGCTGTGTGAAGACCTCCTGCCCCTTGAAGATCCCTAGGTCAGGGACGGGGCCAGCTCCGAGCCCCACTGCACCTCCTCATGCTGCCCAGCAAAGCCGGGACATCGAGGGCGGGGGCTCCCCGGAAGGCCCGACACCCCTCACCTGCCAGCTCCTTCTCCACGCCCGCTGAAGTCCGCGCGCCCGCCTGCTTGCTCATTCGGCCCTTGTACAGGATCCCGTCCACTCCCAGAATGTCCACCTCGGCCTGTTAGACGGCCCGGGCCCCGGGTCAGGGAGTGTCCTTGCCTGCCTCTCCGGTACACACAGAGGCCCAGCAGACAGAGCACGGCCTCCCCCGGGGTCGCCCACGCCCAGGGCTTCTGCCGCACTCACTGTGTCATAGTCCAACAGCTCAGGGTCCCCGTAGGGGTACAACGTTGCCAAGTCGTAGGACTTGGGCTTGACGTTGGTGTCGTTGCCGGGGCCATCGCCCCAGTCCGGCTGGGGCCCCAGCACATCCAAACTCTGGTCCTGCCCTCCGAGATCCTGGATCTGCTGTAGCTGCTGGTGTTCCCTGGGGAGGGGACAGGTAGGACGAGAGCCACTGGGAGACCCCTCTGCCCCAGAGGAGCAGCAGGGCAGGTCCAAGGGTCTGGCCAACACAAGGCAAGACTGGAATTTCTTCCAGCTTGTTTGGGCGGCCACTATGGGCTGGGGGGTGGATGTGGACAGACACAATTGGGGCAGAAGGGGAAGAAAATCGAGTACTGTGCTCCCCCAGACCCTACCCACCCCTGGGACCCTTGTCTGGCCTGCCAGGGGAAGGCTTTGAACCTGTGATCTCAAGGAGTCAGGCATGGGAAGAGGGGGTGTCAGGCGCAGTTCCCCCCATGGCTCTCCCCACCTGGCCAGAAGCACCCACGAAGCGTGGGATGTCAGGAGGTTGAGGATGGTGCCGGGACCCAGGGAGCCTGCTAGGTGTGGCAGGAACCTGCAGGTTTAGACACCAGCTCTGGCTTCTATACCCGTGACCTTGGACAGGTGGCTATTATCTGAGCCTCAGTTTCTTCAGCCATGAAGTGGCGTGATGACAGAATACACCTCAAAGGGAAGGCTTGAGGATTCACTGAGGTCTGGTATGCCCAAGTGCTAAGCACAGTGCCCGCCTGGCCACGGCAAGCCTCACTGAGGCCACGGTCCTCGCTTATTTCCTCCAACTGGAAGTAGGCACCTCAATCCCAGCTCGTGAGAGTCATGAGACTTAAGTGAGAACCCTTCTCCAGTCTTCTTGGCCCATAATAGATGCCCAATAAATATGCCCATCCCTCTCCACCACGATTCTCTCCCGGGGCCATGTGCTCTCCCAGCCACCTCCCAAAATGGCTCCCTTGCAGATGGCTGACAATGGCCTGGGACCGCCTTTGGATCCCGGGACTGGAGTTGATGTCTCTGCAGGGCTCCCGGGCCCCTGAGGACCTCTATGAGACAGAACCCCAGCCTGCTCACCTCATCTGTTGCCGCTGCAGGTACTCATAGCTGTTGGCACTGGCAGGGCGCAGCCGTGAGAGGAGGTGGGCTTTGCGGATGGTGATGAGTTGCCTGTTGGAGGACAAGAGTTAAGTGGGAGGTGCAAGTGGCCGGCAGATGGCCCTGGGCTCCCTCCTCCAGGAATTCCTCCCTGAAACCCAGCCTTCTTTTTTTTTTTTTAATTTATTTATTGATTTTGAGAGAGAGAGAGAGAGAGAGAGAGAGAGAGGGAGGGAGGGAGGGAGGGAGGGAGCACACAAGTGGGGAAAGGGCAAAGAGAGAGAGGGAGACGGAGAGAGAGAATCCCAAGCAGGCTCCACGCTGTCAGCACAGAGCTCGACGTGGGGCTCGAACCTACAAACTGTGAGATCATGACCTGAGCCGAAGCAGGATGCTTAACCAACTGAGCCACCCAGATGTCCCCTGAATTGTTCACTTTAAGATGGTTTATGTTATATGAATCTCACCTAAATAAATAAAATTTTAGACTCTAAAAATACATGCAACAAAGTCCCACAAAGTTCAGCTTTTCCCCACTTTCGTTCTATCCTTTTACTTTTTTTTTTTTAAGTTTATTTATTTTTGAGAGAGAGAGAGAGAGAGACAGAGCATGAGCAGAGAGAGAAGGAGACACAGAATCCAAAGCAGCTCCAGGCTTGGAGCTGTCAGCACAGAGCCCGACGTGGCACTCGAACTCACAAACCGTGAGATCATGACCTGAGCCGAAGTCGGACGCTTAACTGAATGAGCCACCCAGATGGCCCTATCCTTTTACTTTTGGACATGACCTTGACCCTGGGACACAGGGGACACCAGGCAGGGTTGGCAAAGGAGGGGATGCCAGTGCTCCTGCCCAGGACATGGAGCAAAGGAAATGATGTGTACAGAACGGTGTATAGGGCTTGATGGACATCTAAATCATGTACCTACAACCCCCCAGGTAGGTAGGGCGAGGCGTGCGGATGGGGAATCCAGAAGAGAGAGGTTGGGCGCAGACGCCCCCTGGTGGCGGTACTCACGGGCCAGTCATCAGCTCCACAGGCCGGTCGCAGGAGATGCATTTCACCTGCTCAAACAGTTTCCTGGAAGACAGCCAGCCATCAGCGCTGCGCCGTGGGGAAGGCTGGTCTGTACCTCAGTGTCAGGACTTCCCTCCACACCCTACTCCCGCTGGCCTGGCCCAGCTCAGCTCAAGTCTGCTCTGCTGGTCCCTGCTGATCCCTACCTGTGGCCACCTGGAGCAGAGGTGGGGGACAAAGTGTGTGCAGCTTATGTGCCTGGCTCAAACATAATGGAGGGCTTTAAAACCAGGGTCCTTCTGGAAAGCTGCCCCGCACAGGGGATATTTGGAGGGATGAGGGTTCGTCTGAGGATAGGAGACCCCCCCCTCCCCCAACACTGATTTCTTCTGCCTGGGACTCTGTCTAGATGCTCTGTCTAGATGGGGTGGGGGATACAGTGACATCGCTCTGGTCCCAGATCCACACAGGCTCCCTGTGAGGCCCTGCATGGCCCCTACCCTCTGTGAGCTTCAGTTTCCTCATTTGCGGCAAAAGGGCTTTGGAGCAGATGCATTCCTGGAGCTCCTCTGCCAGCCAAGGCCAGAAATGCCCCCCCTCGGGAGGTGTCCTCAGCCCCATCCCACCCTAACCCCCAAGCTGGGGAGCCCCACTCCTTCTCCCTGGGTCCACAGGTCTGGAATCCTTCCTCCCAGAATCTGCTGGGATACGCGTCCGGTTTCCTCTCTGGAGAGAGGGTGTTGTCCCCAGCCTCTGGGAAGTGCACCCCCACCCAGGAGGGGCTCACTTCCTAAAGCCGGCAGCACTGTCAGGGTCAAACCGGAGGCCTTCAATCAGCAGCTTCCCGACTACTTTCCAGACCTCATCCACGTCCTTCTTCAGATCATCCAAATCACTGTGGACCAACTGCACACAGCCAAAGGGAAGAAAAGAGTGTTTAGTCAACTAATTCACACCCCACCTAGCACCAGACAAGGATCTGCTGTGAAGTTAACATGTTGTGCAACAAGATTAAACAGCATAACCAAAGTGGTCAAGGAAAGGGGACACGACCGAGCTTAGGCTCTGGTTCTACCCCTAACGCACACTGTTGCCGGAATGGAGCTGCACAGTGAGCTCCCTAGCAGCCAAGGCAAAGAGACACCATCAGCTACTGCCTCCAAAAGATAAAGCCAACCCTACTGCTCAATGGAGGCCCGCAGGCCCAAGACACATTTATCCCAGCAGTCCCCAGACACCAGAGATTCATGCATGCAACACATATTTACTGAGTATGAAGATACTTTCAGTGGCTTTTAGTCTATCTACAGATTGTGTGACCCTGAGCACAACCAATCCTGCAACATCCTAATCACTCCCCAGAGAAAGCCAGTACCCAGGAGCGGTGGCCCCTCCTTTCCCCCCAAACCCTCAGGTGTAGGCAACCCTTGATCTCGTTCACGTCGATGGATTTGCCTTTTCAGGACATTTCATATAAATGGAGTCATATACTCTGTGGCCTTTGGTGTTTGGCTTTCACTCAGCATCATGTTTTCAAGGTTCCCCTGGTTATAGCATGAATCAGAGCTTCATTTCTTTTTATGGCCGAATAATATCCCTGTGTACCCCCCTGTACGGAAAGACCACAATCCGTTTATCCATCCGTCTGCTGGCTCTTACGAGTAATGCTGCTATGAACATGTCTGTATGAGTTTTTGCGTGGACCTGCTTTCATTTCCCGGGTACACACCCAGGATTGGAAGCGCTGGGTTGTATAGGGAGTCTATAGCTAACTTTCCGAGAAACTGCCAGACTGCTTTTCCGGGTGGGGCTTTTGAATTTTTAGAGTGTTCCTTCCAGAGGCGGCTGTCTGGCTCAGTCGGTAAAGCATGTGACTCTTGATCTCGAGGTCATGAGTTTGAACCTGATGTTGGGCACACTTTTCATTTAAATGAAAAATGGATAATAATAATAATAAAAAGTGTTCCTTCCAATGCCCACAATTTGGTCTCTAAACATGAAAAGGAGCGAAGGCTCTGTAGAGAAATGACTGATTCAGGTCTGGGGAAGGGAATTTTGCAGATGCTTCTGGATCATCCTGTCATTTAAGGAGCCAAGATGGCTTTTTGAGACAGAGGGTCAAGGCAAAGAAAGGACTCAGAAGCCACCTTGCAGGCCAAAGATGAGACATGTGAGCGACAAAATAAATAGTAACTTAACTGACTGAGCAAACCCATGATTCGCAGTGACATTCACAAAAAAAGAACTCAATAAAATAAAACCAGAAACCGGCACTTGCCACCACGTTTTGGAGGTGGATGTGGCAGCGGTAGCATTCCTGAACACCGGGAATTAAAGGAAACAGCTCATCGTCGTCCTGGGCTTTCCTGCAAGAACTGTATTTCAGGGTAATCGGCGCATGTTGATGGTGGAGAGCTCTTCTTTACAGCTGGTAAACGGAGAAACGATGCTAAGATTGGAGAAGGCGCCATTTTGCAACCGTTGAAATAACATGTTCAGGCAACAATCGTCCGTTTATGAGGAAGCTACTAGGAGAATGGCCAGTGAGGCAACGGACATCTCCAGGGTGCCAGAGGGTCAGCCCGAAATCTCTGGCTGCTTGTAAGGGGGGAGTGCGCCTTTACAGCAGTGACTTCAGCCTGTCCGCTGACCCAATGCAGCACCCCAAGAAGAATCTCCCCCAACTTCCTGGTTCGAAAACTTTTACATCTACAGAAAATTTGTAAGAATTGTCCAAAGGACACTCATGCATCCATTTAGATTCATCAACTTTTAACATGCTGCCCCATTTTCTTTACGTATACATGCGTGTACCTGTTCCTTTTCTGAACCATTTCAGGGTTAATTGCAGACATCACGCTCTATCATCCCTATGAGAAATTAAATGGGCAAAAAAAAAAAAAAAAGTTAAGTGGGGGATCACTACATGACCCAGCAATTAGACTCCTGGTTATCTCCCCAAAAAAACCGAAAACAGGTGCTCACACAAAAGCCTGTACATGTGGGGCGCCTGGGTGGCTCAGGTGGTGAAGCGTCCCACTCTCGATTTCGGCTCAGGTCATGGTCTCGCAGTTTGTGAGTTCTAGCCCTGCGTCAGGCTCTGCGCTGACGGTGAGGAAGCTGCTTGGGTTCCTTTTTCTCTCCCTCTCTCTGCCCCTTCCCAGCTCACATGCTTGCATGCTCGCTCTCTCTCGCTCTCTCTCAAAATAAGTAAACTTTTTAAAAAGGATTTAAAAAAAAACCTGGTACATGTAGGTTCAGAGAAGCATTATTCATAATAGTCAAAGGTGGAGACAACCCGAGTGTCCATCAACAGATGAATGAATAAGCAGAATGTGGTCTCTCCAGCTGATGGAATACTGTTCAGCCATGAAAAAGAATGGGGAATCTGATCCATGAATGAACCTTGAAACCAAGCTGCTAAGGGCAAGAAGCCAGTCACAAAAGGTCACAGGATGTATGATTCCACTTCGAAATGTCCAGAACAGGCAAAGCCACAGAGACAGAAATTAGACCAGGGGTTGGCAGGGGCTGGGGGCGGAGGGGTGGGGAGCGTCTGCATAAATGGGCACGGGCTTCTTTGTGGGGGATGAAAATATCTTACCGCCAGATAGAGGAGGCATTTGTACAACACCATACACATGTCCTAAATGCCACGGATTTAGTCCCACTTCAAAATGGTTAATTTTAGGTTGTGTGAGTTTTGCCACAATTAAGAATACAGAAAGAAAAGAAAAAGCACTGAAAACAAAAATTCACAAAGCTTTCTGTTAGGAAGAAATTGAAACACACAGAAAAGTGAAAAGACCAGAATCATTAACCCCCATACATCCACCATCCGGAGTTCATCATTCTTAACAGACTGCCGCATCCGCCTTATTCTTTTGATGGAGTATCTTTTAAAAACTTAGAGGGAGCATGACACGTCACTCGTGAGTACTGTCATACTCGTGGGGACATTTTCTTACGTGATACTCAACACATGAACAGTAATTCCTGACTTTGTTCTCATTCCCAGCGCATTTGTAGACTTGGCTCAACTGAACCAGGACACAAGCCAGGCCTCCTCATGGACTGCACTGGGTTGTTTTGTCTCTGGAGACGCTTTTCATCTAGAACAGTCTCTCTGTCTCCACTTTTTTCCCACCCTATCATTGAATCACTGAGAAAAATAGGTCAGTTGTTCTGTAGATGACTATAGTTCCTCCGGCTGCAATTCTGTGTTGATTTGTGTGATTTCTAAGACAAATGCGTCTCCAGGGGCGCCTGGTGGCTCAGTCGGTTAGTCTGACTTCGGCTCAGGTCATGATCTCATGGTCCATGAGTTCGGGCCCTGCGTCAGGCTCTGTGCTGACAGCTCGGAGCCTGAAGGCTGCTTCAGATTCTGTCTCTCTCTCTCTCTCTCTCTCTCTCTGCCCCTGCCCTGCTTGCACTCCCACCCTCCCTCTCTCTCTCTGTCTCTCTCTCTGTCTCTCTCAAAAATAAATAAATAAATATACATTGGGGTGGGGGGAAGACAAGTGCATCTCCTTGAGAAACACGTCCCATATCTGTTTTGACTGTCATTATATTGCCAGTGACCGGCGTTGTAGGTGCCCAGTGCACAGCTGATGAACGAACAACTCCCTGTTTTGTAGACGAGAAATCCAAGGCCCAGCGAGGTCATGGCACCCAGGGCGCTCCGCTGCTCAGACGGGCTGCCTGATTCGGAACCCACGCTCTCCTGGCACAGCAGCCGCCCGGCGGCAGGAAACGCGCGCTGTAATTGCTGGTCTCCAGAGACTACTGGAGAGACAGTACCATCTCTCTACTGGATGGTACAAATCAAGGCAGGCACTGTGACTCGTTAGCAACGTTTATCACAGGTGGTCAGTGAATGATGCCCGGATAAGCAGATGATCAGCAGACACCTGCAGCCCACCCTGCCCCTTGCTTGCCCAGGCGTGAGAGTACGGCGGCTAGTCTCAAAGGCACTCCCTGCCCGCCCCTCCCTGCCCATGCTTCCCACACGGGCAGGGCTGTCACACCCTCCCACATGGGCGCGGCTGTCACACCCTCCCACACCCTCTCACACTGACACGGGCAGGGCTGTCACACCCTCCCACACGGGGCGGGGCTGTCACACCCTCCCACACGGGGCGGGGCTGTCACACCCTCCCACAC
>CM053564.1:3386407-3501349 GCA_028646485.1 Cryptoprocta ferox | reverse complement strand
GTCACACCCTCTCACACAAGGCAGGGCTGTCACACCCTCCCACGTGGGGCAGGGCTGTCACACCCTCCCCCGTGGGGCAGGGCTGTCACTCCCTTCCACGTGGGGCAGGGCTGTCACACCCTCTCACGTGGGGCAGGGCTGTCACACCCTCCCACGTGGGGTAGGGCTGTCACATCCTCTCACATGGTGCAGGGCTGTCACACCCTCCCTTGTGGGGCAGGGCTGTCACACCCTCCCATGTGGGGCAGGGCTGTCACACCCTCTCACGTGGGGCAGGGCTGTCACACCCTCCCATGTGGGGCAGGGCTGTCACACCCTCTCACGTGGGGCAGGGCTGTCACACCCTCCCATGTGGGGTAGGGCTGCCTGTGGGATGAGGGTACTACAGAGATGATGCACCAGGGCTCAGTCATAGAAATGATGGGGCTTCCGTTGTGCTCTCCTGGACCACTTGCTCTGGGGACATTGGCTGCCACTCTGTGAGAAGTCCGTGTGGCAAGGGAGTGAGGTGTCTTGCCAAGAGCCATGTGAGGATGCCATCTTGGAAGTGGCACTTCTGAAGACTGGAGCCCCAGACGGCATCTTGACTGCAACCTCATGGTAGACCTTCAGTCGCTCAGTGAAGCTGCTCCCCAACTCCTGACCCTCAGCAACTGTAGAGCGTTTGTCATTTCAAGCTGTCACATTTCGGGGTCACTTGTTATGCAGCAGGAGATGACTGTTATGGGGTACCCACCTTGGTGCTCAGGTTCCTGCTCAGCTCCTCCGCAGCCTTCTTCCAGTCATCCTCGTGGGCCACGACCCTGAAGAGCAGGCCCTGGATCATTTCATTCAGCTCCATCACCACCGTCTCCAGGTCAGCTCGGCTCGCCTTGGCGGCCAGGGTGCTCCTGTCAGCTTTCTAGAGATAGAGGGAACTCAGGGAGGCAGGGCTGCCGGAGTGGGAGCAGAAGGAAGCTGGAGGGGGGATGGGACCAGGCCACCCTGGACCGTGTTTTCTAGTTTGGGACCCTGAACACCTGGCCTTGGCCTAAATTCAACCTTGGGATCTAATTGGCTCAAACACAGCTGTCAGGTCTAAGCCAAGGTTTTCCTGTGCTGGAGAAGCTGCTGCCTGATTTTTAGTTCATGTAACAAATTGTCATTCATCCTGAGTCACTGAAAATAGGGGTTGATGGGACAACTTTGGGGAAGCTTCCCCAACCCTTCTATACAATAAGGCTGGAAGGAAACTTGGAGGCTCTCTGCCTGGTCCTGTCTTGTCTAGATGACTCCATTCCCCTGGGTGCGAGAGCTGGGCTCAGGATGCAGGGGCGGGAGAGGAGAGGAGGCTCGGCTCACTCACCTCTTTCAACTCCTGCTCCATCACACTTTTGTCCATCTTGTGCATTTCGAGGTTTCTAATTTGAGCGTGGATAATCTACAAACAGAAGCAAAAGGCATGTCCCTCATCCCTGGAGGCCTTGGGGACAGCACCTCTCTCTCACACGTGCCCTTGCCATGTGCTTGGGAGGGACAATGGGGCAGGTGGACACGGGTAGCGTGGGCACGTGGAGCCCAGGGCTCCAGGTGCCCAGATCGGAAGGGAAGGAATGTGGGACTTGGGACGACCTGTCCCCTTGGAAGTGGCATCATAGGAACTTGGCTTCACGGGGAGGCCGACCGGACAACGAAAAACACAATCCGATCCTCACAACTTTGGGTCCCTGGATGTTTAAGGCAAGTTCAGCTCTTCTGATCTGTAACGGGGTCCCTGTGAGGACTGGAATCTATTTAACAACCGAGCACCTAGACGCCACACTGTGCCCCAGTGTCGGGGGAAAGCTGACCCTTTACTCCACGAAGAACCAGCTTTCTCCGTGAATTCTGCCCGCTCTCCACTTACTGGACGCTTCCCATGACAGCAGCGGCAGCTAAAATGCTTGGGAAGGGCCTCAGAGCCTCACACGCCCTGGGCCTTGTCCCCAGAGGGTGGGGTCGCGTTTCCTCCAAAGCTGGAAACAGGATTCTGCTTCTCCCTTTGTATCTAGTTGCCCTCTCACCCTTAGGAACGGGACCCCAAACTTGTAGCTGGCACCTGCAATTCACAGCCTCCCTTATAGCTCAGCGTGACCACCGGGGTGTAAATGGAAGTGGGCAGGACGTAGGTAGGAAAGATAAGAAATATTTAATGACGCATGTCCTCTTTGCTGCTGGCTTGAATGCAGAGTTAATGCCTGGAGCACCAGCAGCCATCTTGTACCCTGAGGTAAGCTTGGGAATGCAAGTCACACACCATGGAGTTCTATACCAGCTCTGGACCAACCATCTCAGAGTTTCTTGAATGTGAAAGGGAAATACGCTTACAATTTGTTTAAGCCAGTTATTGGGGGGTGGTTATGTTATCTGAAGTTGAACCTAATTCTACAATTTTTTTTAATGTTTATTTATTCTTTGAGAGAAAGACAGAACACAGGCAGGGGAAGGGCAGAGAGAGGGAGACACAGAATCTGAAGCAGACTCCAGGCTCTCTGTCAGCACAGAGCCCAATGTGGGGCTCCAACCCACGAACCATGAGATCATGACCAGAGCCGAAGTTGGATGTTTAACCAACTGAGCCACCTGGGCACCCTGAACCTAATTCTAATAAATACCAAGTCCTATCACATCCACCTTCCCCAAAGATGGGTCCCAAAGTCTGGAATGGAAAGTGGAGGTGTGGAAAGATGGTCCTGTTTTGGCCTCAAGTCAGGTTGCTTCCTCCAACCCCACATCAGCAGGGAGTCCTGATCTTTTAGAGTCATCAGGCCTGACATTAATACTTAGATCTCCACTTGGCTCTTTCTAATTAAAATCCGGAAATAAAAAGGAGTGATCAGCTGGGACCTTCTAACTTCTACTGCTAGGATCACCTGGGTACTGGATTGATTAATCCCCTCCCCAAAATTCATGCCTGCCCAGAACCTGTGAACGTGGCCTTGTTTGGAAATAGGGTCTCTGCAGATGTATTGGTTACGATGAGGTGATACTGGATTAGGGCAGGCTCTAAATCCATTGACTGGTGTCCTTATAAAGAAGTGACATACAGGGAAGAGGTCATGTGATGACAGAGGCAGAGACTGGAGTGATGTGGCCACAAGACAAGGGACTCCTGGAGCCACCAGAAACTAGACGAGGCAAAGATCCTCCCCTAGAGCCTTCAGTCTGAGCAAGACCCTGCCAACACCCTGCATTCTGGCTTTTAGCCTCCAGGACTGTGATAGAACACGTACCTAGCATTTCAAGCCACCCAGTTTGTGATCATTTGTCACCGCAGCCACGGAAAACGAATACACCCAGTAAACGGCAGAGCGGCGTGCGCACTGGCCATCTCGTCTGTCTCCGGCACCACGCCGGAACTCAGAATACGGTGGTCTATTCCAGGAGTGACTGTGGAGTCCGCCTCTGGCTTATGGAAGACACTCGTCCACTTGCAAAAGGCAAATCATGTTTTCTGCAAAGTCCATGAGAACGAGTTCTGCCCCCACTTATGTTCTCGCTGGATTCTCAGTGGAAGACTCTCAGAGAGACGCACAGTATGGCGATGGAAACAGCTCCCCCCTGCCTGGGTGGTGGTGGCTGCATAAACAGGCAGACACGGACTGAGCTCTTGGACTTAAGACTTGGGCATTTTGGGGGCCTGGGTGGCTCAGTCGGTTAAGTGTCCAACTTCGGCTCAGGTCATGATCTCGAGGTTCATGAGTTCAAGCCCCATCTGGGGCTCCACCCTGCTGGTGTGGAGCCTGCTTGGGATTCTCTCTCTCTCTCTCTCTCTCTCTGCCCCTCCTCCATTCATGCTCCCTCTCTCTAAATAAATAAATAAATAACAACTTAAAAAAAAGGATATATTTAACGAAGCTTGTATTGTATACTAAGTCTGCTCCAGGTCTTTCCAGGGTTAACTTTTACAAGCAACTAATTCCTGTTGGCACAGGGGCAGGAAGGACAAAGGCTGCCTTGTTCCATCTGGCACCATTTGGTCAGGCCTTGTCCTCTGGAGTTTCCCTCGACAAGTGACAGCTACTTGGAGGCAGACGCCGTGAGCAGGGTGGGTAGGGTGCTGGCCACACACCAGACATGCCGAACGGACAGGCTCCAGTGTCCATCGAGGAAGGCACCGATATGTCCGCAGGGCGCGGCGGCCCAGCCGCTCCGGAGGGCAGCGATGAGGGAGGGTCCAGCATTGGCAGGAGACGAAGTCCTTCCTGATCTCGGTATTCGCAAAGGTCTGAGCCTGCAGGCCTAGGTACTCGCCGCCCTCGCTCAGGCTGGGAACTGGCTCCCTTTTCAGACGTTCTCTTCCTCGCCAAGTTGCCCTGTGTGTGTCCTAGCCTGGTTCGTGCGTGGCGGGGGAGGGGGAAGATGTGCCTTTCCCTTGCGCCTCCCACATCCCAGTGCACCCCACCAGTAGCCCCCTGACTTGGAATCAGAAGCCTCCATGGAAACTATCTCTGGTGGTTCTGTTTGGGGTTTTGTCTCTTTTATTCTGGGGGAAGGTCCTCTCTTCTTGCTGGGAATGACTTTGGGCCCTCCTCCGAGGGGACACCTCGGAGACGAGGCATGGACGGGACTGGTCCTGAGGACCTTCAGGCCCGCTGAGTCGGACTGTCCAGGCCCGTGGGAGAGGGTGTCCAAGGGAGCCCCTACTAGGTGCTCTGTGTCTGTCTGCACAATTGTCACATCAGCAAACCTGCCATTCCGGAAAGACCCGCTGGTGCTGAGCGTTCACAAATGAGCTGGGTTAGGGAAACGTTACAAAGCTAACAGTTGGTGCAAGAAATGCCCTCACTCCTTCGCTGATTCCTTCAGCACACGTTGAGTGTTTGCTGTGCTCTAGGCACCCTTCCGGGGCGGGTGGCCCTGGGGTCAAAAACACAGATGTCGCCCAGGCCCTCTTGTTTATATGTCTGGGGGTGGAGGGGGGGGACGGGATTTGTTTGTTTCAACTGAAGTGTAGTTCATGCAAAGTAAAATTCCAGTGCAGGGTCCCTGGTCCCCCTGCCTTGGGTGTATCTGTGAAACCTTTGGGGGAGGGTCCAAATGTCTCAGTAAGGAAACCTCCCCCCTAGCTGCCCACCCAAACCCCCAGACCTGGGGCACCTGGGTGGCTCAGTCAGTTGAGAATCTGACTTTGGCTCAGGTTATGATCTCGCAGTCCATGAGTTCAAGCCCCACATTGAGTTCTTTGCTGTCAGTGCAGAGCCTGCTTCAGATCCTCTGTCTCCCTCTCTCTCTGCCCCTCCCCATATTCTGGGTGCGCACGCTCTCTCTCTCTCTCTCTCAAAAATAAAAAATAAGACATTTATAAAAACCAAACAGACCTTCAAGTCATCCAGGCGAATGTGGAGCTTTTCCACTGCCCTGTCCAGCACCAGGTGGTGATCCTTTATTAACTGTATTTGGTGGCCCCAAATTCTTTCAAGTTCCTCCTCCTAAAAGGGGGAGACACAGACATGAAGGCCTCTGCATCTCAAGTTACCATGGCAGGGAAGGGGCATGAAGAGTGGACCAGGCCAGTGCCCAAGACCCTCGTTGCGGGGGGAACCACATAGCCGCGACCCACTGGGACTCCTGCACCCGCCAGGTCTGTCTCCTTGGCCCCACTCACACCCCCAAGCCACCTTTCGGCGACTCTGCTGTCAGCCTGCCTCAAGCCAGCATCCCCAAGTCTCCTTCTGCCCCGGGGCACTGACCTTCATCCTAGACTTCTGGAGGTTCCCAATCTTCTCCTGCAGTATGTCCAGTGTCGTGCTGAGCTTAGAAGAGGCTCCCATATTAGCTGAAAGCAAAGAAGGGGGTGGCCATTAGGGGCAGAGATGGGGAAAGATGCATCATCTAGAATCTACCTGCTTCTACCAGGAGATGTCCGAGGTGGCACAAAGATCCTGTGAGCCTGGGACCTTTCAGGTCATTCACAATTTTCTAGTAGCCACATTCTTTTTTTTTTTTAAGTTTATTTATTCACTGAGAGAGCACACATGCACACAAGTGGGGGAGGGGCAGAGAGCAAGGAAGAGAGAATCCCAAGCAGGCTCTGAGCTGTCAGTGCAAAGCCTGATGTGGGGCTTGAACTCAATGAACCATGAGATCATGACCTGAGCCCGTCAGACGCTTAACCAACTGAGCCACCCTGGCACCTCCTAGTAGCTACATTATTTTTTTTTAAAATCTTAAAATGGAGTGTCTGGGTAGCTCAGTTGGTTAAGCATCTGACTTTGGCTCAGGTCATGATTTCATGGTTTGGGAGTTCGAGCCCCGCATTGGGCTCTGTGCTGAGAGTGCAGAGCCTGCTTGGGACTTTGGCTCTCTCCTCTCCCTCTCTCTGTCCCTCCCCCACTCTCTCTCAAAATAAATAAACTTTATTTAAAAAAATTTTTTTAATTTTTATTTTTGAGAGAGAGAGAGAGAGAGATAGAACACAAGCAGGGGAGAGGCAGAGTGAGAGGGACATGCAGAATCTAAAGCAGGCTCCAGGCTTTGAGTTGTCAGCACAGACCCCAACATGGGGCTCGAACTCACAAACTTTGAGATCATGACCTGAGCCGAAGGTGGATGCTTAACCAATTGAGCACCCCCCCCAGGTGCCCCTAAATAAATAAGTTTTTAAAAAATCTTAAAAGGAGCAGGTAAAATTAATTTTGGTATTTTATTTAACTCAACATATGATATGAAAGTATCATGTGAATATATAAAAAATTATTGAGATGCTTTACATCCCTGTTTTCATACTAAGCTTTCAATATTTGACGTGCACTTCACACTTTGAGTATACCTGTACGTGAACTCGCCCCAGGTCAAGTGCCCAATAGCCACAAGGGCCCCCTGTTTATCATATTAGACAGCACAGGCCCAGAGGGGTCTCTCTGGAATTTACTCCAGTCTCAGAAAAGGCCCTGAGCTGGGGCGCCTGGCTGGCTCAGTCAGTGGAACGTGTGACCCTTGATCTCGGGGTTATGAATTTGAGCCCCATGTTGGGTATAGAGATTATTTTTTTTTAATCTTCAAATAGGATAGGGCAATGAACCTCACATTGGATGCCAACAGCATCAGAATCAGCTGCTGGGGGGCACCTGGGTGGCTCAGTCAGTTGAACACCCGACTTGGGCTTGGGTCATGATCTCACAGTTCCGTAAGGGGCTCTCTGCTCTCAGTGCAGAGCTGCTTCGGATCCTCAGCCCCCTTTCTTTCTCTGCCCCTCCCCTGCTTCTTGTGCCCACATGTGCTCTCTTTCTCTCCCTTGCTCAAAAATAAACACTAAAAAAAATCAGCTGATGGAATGCGTCAGAAATGCAAATTCTTGGGCCCTGCTCAGACCAACTGAGTCAGAAACCCCCGGGGTGGGGCCCAGCAGTCTGTGCTTTAACAGGCCTCCCGCGGGGGCAGAGGGGAGCACAAGGTTGAGAACCACTACACGAGGCTATCCTGCCTTCTGCTCCCCTCAGTGAGTTTCTGCCCACCACAGGCATGAAACAGGAGCATAAACCTACCGCTTCCTCTGCCACCCAGAACGTTTCTGTGGTCTAAGGACACATTTGTTTGTCCAGCAGTTGCTCCTCATCTCAAACTGACCACTTCATCTGGGGTCTGTTCAGTGCTCTCGGACCTTCTGGCTGATACAGACTTATCAAAACATCGTACAGTAGTTAGTGCTGTGTTACATGGGCTGTCAAAAGGGAGTTTTCCGGAGTAATTGTGACATGCAATTTTCCTTCTTCGGTGCCAACTTTAGACCCTAACCACCCCTCTCCCCTACGATAAGACCTCACTGTACCTCCATAGTAAAAGAACAGACTAATAAGAAGCTAATGCTGAAGCCAAAGGAATGAATGGCTAATGGTTAATACAGATTTTGCTTGGGAAGCTAAATGAAGGAGATGAGGGACTTCTCAAAGGCCGCAGGGAGTGCCTGAGCCCCTGCTACCTTCCCCGGAGCCAGGCCGAGCCTACCTAGGTAAGTCAAGCGCTGCTGAACGGTGGACGACAGCTGTGCAAACTCTTCTTTCAGGGAGTCGTGTCTAATGGGCATCTGGGCTATGTGGCTCATGGAGTACCTGACGGCCTTCTTCTTATCTTCAGGGGTCACGGCATTCTGGGCGGCCAGCATGGCCTGGGACAGTCTCCTATTGGGAGAGACGCTGACAGCAGAGTATGGGGGATAGAAGTCTTCATTGTACACCTGCAAGTCTTCTGCCTCAGTGTCCTCAGCCAAGGACTCGGAGGCCAAGGCCCCACGGGAAGAGCCCGCGCCCAGGGTATCTGCGAAGACCCCGAAGGGTCCAGATGCAGCCACGGATGTTGCTATGGCAGCCAACTTGGAGGCCGGGACATTTTTGATGGCCTTGGCGGCGGCTTCAGCTTTCTGGGCTGCCGACGTGGCGGCAGCTGCATAGGAGGCAGCAGCAGCAGCCGCAATGGCAGCAGTAGTCTTCAACCGCCGAAAGGCAGACAGGGGAGTCTTAGGGGGTGCTGCTTTGGGGTCCTCAGCCCTGGAGGTCCTGGCCTGAGAAGTTGGCATGTTGTGGGATGAATATTCTTCATTTTCTGACACAGCTGGCAATGGATGTACCTGTGCCTGGCCAGACTGTGACCGCAGGGGATGGGGCCAAGCAGAGCCAAACTCAGTGGCTGGCAGAGGGGCTCTGAAGCCCTGGGACTGTGCAGGCAGGAGGCCTGATGGGTCTGGGCGAAGCTGCAAGGAGCGTGAGGCCCAGAAAGGCCAATTGCTAGCTCTGGACAAACCTCTGGGAAGAGGCCAGCTTCCTGGTGGTGTGGGCTGAAACCCTGGGGCAGATGCAGGCCCAGAGACAACCCCAGGCTCAGGGGCAGGGGCAGCCCTAGGCCCAAGGACAGGCCAAGGTCCAGGGCGAGGCCCAGGTCTGAATGCAGGCCAAGGTGCTAGTGTGAATTCAGGTGTCAGACTGGGCTCTAGCACAGGCCCTGGTGTAGGCATGGGCTTAGGCTGTGGCATCTGTGTGGGCCCAGGCCCAGGCGCAGGCCCAGGTGCAGGCCCTGCAGGCTGGGGCGCAGACCCAGGCTCAGGTGCAGACCCAGGCTCGGGCGCAGGCCCGGGCACAGACCCAGGCGCAGGCCCAGGCACAGACCCAGGCCCAGGTGCAGACCTAGGCTCAGGCGCAGCCCCAGGCGCAGGCACAGACCTGGGCGCAGGCCCAGGCGCAGCCCCAGGCGCAGGCACAGACCCAGGCGCAGGCCCAGGCGCAGGCTCAGGTGCAGCCCCAGGCCCAGGCGCAGACCTAGGCTCAGGCGCAGGCCCGGGCGCAAGCCCAGGCACAGACCCAGGCGCAGGCGCAGGCCCAGGCGCAGGCCCAGGCCCAGGCACAGGCCCATGCCCAGGCACAGACCTAGGCTCAGGCGCAGGCCAGGGCGCAAGCCCAGGTGCAGGCCCATGCCCAGGCACAGACCTAGGCTCAGGCGCAGGCCAGGGCGCAGGCCCAGGTACAGGCGCAGACCTAGGCTCAGACACAGGCCCGGGCGCAGGCCCAGGCGCAGACCCAGGCACAGGCGCAGACCTAGGCTCAGACACAGGCCCAGGCGCAGGCCCAGGCGCAGGGGCAGACCCAGGCGCAGGCACAGACCCAGGTGCAGGCACAGACCCAGGCGCAGGCACAGGCACAGACCTAGGCTCAGGCGCAGGCCAGGGCGCAAGCCCAGGTGCAGGCCCATGCCCAGGCACAGACCCAGGCTCAGGCGCAGGCCAGGGCGCAGGCCCAGGCGCAGACCCAGGCCCAGGTGCAGACCCAAGCTCAGGCGCAGACCCAGGCTCAGGCGCAGGACCAGGCTCAGGCGCAGGCGCAGGCGCAGACCCAGGCGCAGGCGCAGACCCAGGCGCAGGCCCAGACCCAGGCGCAGGCCCAGACCCAGGCGCAGGCCCAGGTGCAGGCCCAGGCCCAGGCACAGACCCAGGATCAGGCGCAGGCCCAGGTGCAGGCCTAGGCGCAGGCCCAGGTGCAGGCCCAGGCGCAGCCCCAGGTGCAGGCCCAGGCTCAGGTGCAGACCTAGGCTCAGGCCCAGGGCCAGGCTCGGGCCCAGACCCAGGCTCGGGCCCAGACCCAGGCCCAGGCACTTGAGGCTGCCCCGGCCCCTGGGCTCCAGTGAGTAGAGCAGTTTGGGCAGATTCCTCGTCCTGTAGCGGCTCCAGGATCCCATAATGCCAGGCAGTCTCCAGTAACTTGGGGTGCTGGACAGCCCCTGAGACCTGGACATGACCAACAGCTTCAGGGTACTTAGCGGTCTGGGAACCATCTGTTTTTGGGAGCTGACCCACAATCTGCAACAGCTCCGAATCCTCCAACTGTAGTGAATCGGTTCTTTGCGCTAAAGCTCCCTGTGGAGATGGAGGTGAGGCTGGCCAGGGCTGCTCAGGCCAGCTCAGCGGTCACCCTGCCCACTCCTGCACCCTCAGCTGCCACCCCTCCGTCTCCCCCTTCACTCACAGGGGTGAACATGGCCTCATGGAGGCTGCTCCAGAGTACCATGTCCTCAGCTTTGGGGATGGTGAGGATCTTGTCCTGGAGAAAAACCTGGGGGGCAGGGTTGGGAATGATGGGTGAGGCCCTCACGTGGCTCCTTGGTCCACACCTGCCTTTTCTGACTGTGGTCTCCTCCTTACGCCTCCCTGCCCTGAGTCCCCGGGGCCTGGAGGCAGGGGACTCCAGAGAGAGGACAGCACTGAGGCCCTCACCACTTCCTGCTGCAGTGTCCTGGTCTTCTGGCTCTGTCGTCTCAGATCCTCCACGAAAGTATCCATTCTTTCTGGGTGCATCTGTCAAAAGAGCCAAGGCTGTGGGCCTGCAGGTACTGGCCCTGGCCCTGCTTCTCTCACAGTTCAAAGACAAGGACTTAGCTCTAGGTGACGGAATTGGAGAAGGAAGAACAGATTCCAAAGCAAGTGCTTCCCAGGGAGTGGGAAAGGGGTAGAAGACAGTTGCCTGGGAAAATAAGTTTGGAAACTATTGGGCTTAAAAGGATTCAATGGGTTTCTGTACTGCAGGACTTCTCAGAGCCTTTAATGAGCAAAAGTACATTAAGAATCTCCAACAGGTAGGCGGAGGAGGCATTTTTTTTCTCCACCGATTTGTCAAAGGAACCTTTTTAGTGTTTCATGATGCCCTTTCTTCTCAGATGGAAGCTACTCAGACTGAGTTCTCGCAGGTGCCATGACAATCAAATGTGTACACTGACCTGTGAATTGGCAATGATACACTAAACCATGCTAAGAGCAAGTTGTAAAACCTCAGTCACAATACCAGCCTGCAGGTGTGGAGACCTGGCCTCCGGGCCCAGCTCTTACTCACCAGCTGTGACCTCATGCCTCAGGGATTCTGAGTCCTTCCGCATCATGGTAAGGAGTTAATATGTACCTGGATTGATGTCTTTGTGTCATCTCTCCAAGGGGAGATAGACTGTATGCCTATGCTAGGTTTGTTCCACTTTTCAGCATGGACAGAGCTTTATAGAACAGGAAAAGCTGTACTCTTTCTGCTATGTTGGTGGAATGTAAGCCTGGAGTTACCAAGACTTAGGGAGTGCCTGCCTGAGAATGAGGTCAGCCCAGGGGAAAGCATCACTGAGAGAGAGATGTTGATGTCCTGTGAGCACCTAGATCTGGTTGTATCTGAAGGCCACTCGGGACATTTTAGTAAATGAGACACTGAACTCTTTTATTCTGCCTAAGCCACGATGAACTAGGTTTCTGCCACTTACAAATGATCTCTTAACACAGTAGAGTAAGGAGCATGGTGGGAGCCATGGTGGGATGGGCTAAGTGGCTGGTCCATGTCAAACCCCTTCTCCTTCTCTCATGGCTGTGTTCTGCAAGAACAGCCTCCCTAGATTTACCCTGTCCCCCAGCCATGTGAGGTCCAAGCAGCATGGCCAGCATGGAAGATGCTGGAGAGGGTCTACCTTTTCAAATATGCCCTTCAGTTTGTCCACATCCTTTCTGAGAGTTTCAGTGGAGATCTTGAGGGCATAAACGTCAGTGAGCAAATCTTGCAGAGTCTTGATGGACTGAAAGGGAAGAAGAGGGGAAAATGTGAAGTTGGGTGTGGCTGGGGGGAAAAGGTATATAAAGTGCAGAAGCTCTCTGGTGATGGCCATGGTCCAAGAAGTCCTCTTGGCTCCACCAAGGCCCAGGCTGGAACATACTCAGAGGCAGCATATGACACCAAAGTCAACAGTGCTGAGCTCCCAGGTGGTCTGGGTGGGAAGGAGGCAACTCTGCATTTCAATGTACTCAGTAACGGGGAGTCCTTCATTAGGAAGCATCTCATGTCCTTCTGTGGGACATCATCAAGGGAGTTATGATTGGATTTATATTTTAAAAGGGTCCCTCTGGCTGCACGTGTAGATTGGATCAGGGAGGGTAAGGGAGGAAGCCTGAGAACCAGTGAGGGAACTTCCAGGCAAGAGTTGATGGGAACACTGAGTGCTGGGCTCATAGTTCAGCTCCGTGACTCAGTGGGGCTGTTATTGTATCTTTCCAGGTTCTAGGATCCTCAACCATAAAATGAATATTAAAAAATGTGATGATATGTGGCTTAGTCGGTTAAGTGTCAGATTTCAGCTCAGGTTATGATCTCATGACTCGTGCATTCAAGCCCTGCATTGGGCTCTGTGCTGACAGCTCAGAGCCTGGAACCTGCTTCAGATTCTATATCTCCCTCTCTCTACCCCTCCCCTGTTCACACTGTTTCTCTCTCTCTCTCTCTCTCTCTCTCTCAAAAATAAAATAAGCATTAAAAAAAAAAGTGATGATGAAAAAAAATGTGATGTGTATTTAAAGGGCCCAGTGCCTAGTTAGGTATTCAGCTAACAAAAATAACAAACAGCACAATGGCAGAAGTCCTTCTTATCACTAATTATATTAAATGTAAACGGGTTAAACTGTCATTTAAAAGGCAGACATTAGGGGCATCTGGGTGGCTCAGTCAGTTGCAGGTCCAACTTTGGCTCAGGTCATGAACTCACGGTTGGTGGGTTCTAGCCCTGCATCGGGCCCTGTGCTCAGAGCCTGGAGCCTGCTTCTGATTCTGTGTCTCCCTCTCTCTCTGCCGCTCCCCTGCTAGCACTCTGTCTCTCTCTGTGTCTCAAAAAATAAAATAAAACATTAAAAAAAATTAAAGGCAGACATTAGGGGCATCTGGGTGGCTTAGCTGGTTAAGTGCTGACTCTTGGTATCAGCTCAGGTCATCTCATGGTAGTGGGACAAGCCCCAAGTCAGGGTCTGCACTGACCGAGAGAAGCCTGCTTAGGATTCTCTCTCTCAAAATAAATGAATAAACTTAAAAAAAAATAGGGGCACCTGGGTGGCTCAATCGGTTGAGCCTCAACTCTTGATTTCTACTCAGGTCATGATTTCACGGTTCATGAGTTCAAGTCCTATATCAGGTGAACTCAACCCTGCTTCAGGTGAACACGAGCCCTGTTTCTGGTCAGCCCCATTTCTCTCTCTCTCTCTCTCTACCTCTCTGCCCCTCATGGGCTTCTCTCTCTCCCTCTCTTTCTGCCCTTGCTCACTTGAGCCCTCTCTCTCTCAATTAAAAAAAAATAAAGAAAAGAAAATCTGAATAGACCTAAGACAAGTGAAGAGATTTGAAACACTGATTAAAAAAAAATAGAGGCACCTGGGTGGCTCAGTCAGTTAAGCATTGGATCTTGGTTTCAGCTCAGGTTATGATCTCATGGTTTATGAGTTCGAGCTCCATATCGGGTTCTGCACCAACAGTGCAAAGCCTGCTTGGGATGTTCTCTCTCTCTCTCCCTCTCTCAGTCCCTCATCTGCTAGTTCTCTCTCTCTCTCAAAAACAAACAAACAAACAAACAAAAAACCTTAAAAAAGAAATACCACAAAGAGAGACCCAGGCTGAGATGGCTTCACTACTGACTTCTATCAAACATATAAAGGAGAATTTATACTAATTCTTTACAACCTTTTCCAAAAAACAGTAGAATTCCAGACTTATTCAATGAGGCCAGTATTATGTAAAAATCTGAATAGGCATTTCTCCAAGATGATATACAAATGGCCACTAAGCAGAGAAGAAGATGTTCAACATCATCAGTCATCAGGGAAAAACAAGTCAAAACCACAATGAGATACCACTTATACTCACTAGAATGGTTAGAATCAAAAGTCAGATAAAGTATTGGTGGGGATGTACAAAAATTGGAACCTTCACATACTGTTGGTGGGAATGCAATATTGTGCAGTCATTTTAGGAAACAGTGTGGCAGTTCCTCATAAGATAGAACACAGACTTCCCAAATGACCCAGCAAGTCTACACCTAGGAATGTACCTAAGAGAAATGAAAATATGTGTATGAATGTTTATAGCAGCATTTTTCATAATTACTCCAACTAAAAACAATCCAAATGTCAGTCAACTGGCAGACAGATAAACAAAATGTGATATATTCACAATATGGAATATCATTCAGCCACAAAAAGATGAACCTCAGATCATCATGATGCTAACTAAAATAGTCCAAACACAAAAGACAACACATGGCATGATTCCGTTTATATGAAGCATCTGGAATAGACAAATTTACAAGACAGAAAGCAGATTAGTGGTTGCTTAGGGCTGGGGGGTGGTTTGCAGTGGTGGTTTGCAGAGTAGTGATGAAGGGTACAGGGTTTCTTTTAGGGGGGTCAAAATATTCTAAAATTGACTGTGGTGATGGTTGTACAAGTCTATGAAGATACTAGAACCAGTGTACACTCTTAAATGGGTATGTGACTTTTTTTGTTTATTTATTTACTTTGAGAGAGAGGCAGAGAGAGGGAGACAGAGAGAATCCCAAGCTGCCTCTGCACTGGGAGCACAGAGCACGACATGGGGCTCAACTCATGAACCATGAGATCATGACTTGAGCTGAAACCAACAGTCAGCTTAACTGACTGAGCCACCCAGGCACCCCTGGTATGTGAATTTTATCACAATAAAGCTGATTGATAAATAAATACCACCCCATGTTCTTCGATTAGAAGGCTTACTTCCCAAATTGATCTACAGATTAAGCTTAATCCTTATGAAAAGGCCAATTTGTTCTATTTCATAGAAATTGACAGCTGGATCCCAAAATTCTTAGGTTAATGCAAGGGACTCAGAATTGCCAAACAATCTGAAAAAAGAAGAGCAAAGCTGGAAGACGCACACTTCCTGATTTCAACACTTTCTGCAAAGCTACAGTGATTAAGACAGTGTGGTACTGGATAAGAAAAGATACACAAGTCAATGGAAGAGAAATTACAGTCCAGAAATACGTTAACAATAAGAATGTGCCAAAACAAATCAATAGGGGAAGAGTTGTCTTCAACAAATAGTACCAAACAGTTGGATGTCCACATACAAAAGAATTAACTGGGACTCCTACCTCACACTCTATACAAAAATTAACTGAAAATGGCTCCTAGACCTAAATGTAAGATACAAACTATAAACCATTTACTGCTATGTTGTAGAAGAAAACATATGAGTATATCTTCATGACCTTGGTCAGGCAATGGTTTCTTAGATACACCACCAAAAAGCATAAGCAACAATCCATCAAAAAAATTTTTGACAAAAGAGATATATAAATTGTACTTTAGCAAAATTTAAAACTTTGCCTAGCAAAAGACACTGTCAAGAAAGTGAAAAGACAACTCACAGAATGATAGACAACACTTACAAATCACAGATGTGGCACCATATATTCATAATATATAAAACACTCGTACAACTCAACAATAAAAAGACAACCCAATTAAAACTGGGCAAATAATCTGAATAGGCATTTCTCCAAGGAGGAGTTACAAATGGCTGGTAGGCATATGAAAAGATGTCCAGCACAATTAGGCACCAGGGAAATGCAAATCAAAACCGACCACAAGGTATATGCCCCAATGAAAACATATGTTCACAGGAAAATGTGTACACTGTTGTTCATAGTGGCCGCTATGCCTAACAGCCAACAGGTGGAAACAGCCAAATGTCCACCAATCAATAAAAAAAAGTGTGGTCTATCCACCCAGTGGAATATCATTTGGCAATAAAAAAAATAAAGTACTGATACATGTGACATCATGGATCAACCTTGAAGACATCATGGTAAGTGCAAGAGTGGGGCTCAAGGAGGAGCAGAAGAATGATAGATAGCTAATGGTGAAGGGGTTTTTTGGGGGTGGGCTGTAGAAAATGTCCTAAAATTGATTGTAATTGTTGCAGAACACTGTGAGCATACTAAAATCCCTGAAATGTACACTTTATTTTTTAAAGATTTTTATTTTTAAGTGATCTCCACACTTACTTTTAAGTGATCCCAAAGTGGGGCTCAAACTCGCAACCTCAAGATCAAGAGTTGCATGCTCTACCGACTGAGCTGGCCAGGCACCCATGAACCATACACTCTAAATGGATGAACATTCTGGTATGCACATGAACATATGTATGACTATTATCTCAATAAAGCTGTAAAAAGTAGCATCTTTGTTTTAGAAAAAAACGGGGGGAAATTTCCATGCAGTCTATTGGGTGGTATTTGGGGTTGTTAATTTTGTCAGGAGTGGTAATGGAAGGGTTTTTTTTACAAGTCCTTATCTGCTGTAGATGGAAAACACTTTTCAGGAAAATCCCATTTCCCATATCCCACACCAGTGCAGGGATGCTTCCCTCTGTCCTGTGTCCCTGGAAGTAACCAGGGTCCCAAGTTGTAAGTTACCTGAGCAGGAGTCACGCCCCACCTCCCACCACACACACACACGCACGCACGCAGTCCAGGGCAAATCCAGAAAAGGTAGCAAACCCCAGAGCTTTGGGAAATGGGAAGGCTAATACCATTTCTCCCCCAGGGAACAGGAATACAAAGCGCCCTGAAGAGGTGCTGGCCACGTAGAAAGTTCATTACTATTATTGCAGTAACCTTGACCGTATTCTCTAAAACCCCAGTATTTTCCACACCTTTCAGCTTTGTTATGAAATTTTCAAACATTAATTTAAATTTAAAATCACTTTAGGGGCACCTGAGTGGCTCAGTGGGTTAAGCATCTGACTCTTGGTTTCAGCTCAGATCATGGTCTCACAGTGTTGTGAGTTTGAGCCCTGCATTGGGCTCTGAGCTGGAGGTTGGGGGCCTGCTTGGGATTCTCTCTCTCTCTCTCTCTCTCTCTCTCTCTCTGCCTCACCCCCACTGGCGCTGCCTCTGTCTCTCTCAAAATAAATAAATCAACTTTATTTAAAAACTATAAATTTAAAATAGTTTTAATTTGTGTGATCCACAGCAGGAGTTTTTGCGCTGGGGAAGTCAAATGGGAAGGGAGTTTTGAAATCAGAAAAAGCAACAACAGGGCAAGCGGCCTGGGAGATGCAGGCGAGGCCTTGGTGCCTGCAACGCTGGGAAAGCTCCGCAGGTGGGACTGGCGCTCCCGCAGGCGCAGGAGGCCCTAGGTCAGAGCCACCCGGGGGGCGGAGGGGACAGTACACGGGGCGAGCAAGCGGAGCACAGGTTTCCCAACTCAGCAGGCGTCAAGGTGAGGGGCGGGGGAGGAGCCAATTGGCTCCCGGGGGGGCCCTTTGGCAAGGTCTGCAGGCAGTTTTGGTTGTCACCACTAGGGGGCGCTTCTGGCAGCCGGAGGATGGGAGCCCAGGACGCCGCTTAGCATCCCACGGTGCACAGGCTGCCCCTCGCCAGGGAGAATTACCCGGGAGGGTGACGGCGGCGGCACTCAGCCTGCAGCGTCTGAGCCCCAGATCTGCGGTGCGCTAACCATGCCTGCAGAGCCCCTCAAACCTGCTCTCAGGAAGCCTCCTTGGTGCGGGCCGTAGTTTTCTGGGCACCATTCACTCTGTCCAGGGTGGGTGCTAGGTCTAGCAGGTCTATCTTTCCCCACTTTGGGCCTTTGCACCTTGAGAGGCGCCGGTAGAGGACAGCAGAGGACACCAACCCAGCCAGCCCCAGAGAAAGGGGGTGCAGGGGAAGGTGAGGTGACCTGACATCCACATGGTGTTTGGTCTGCTGGCCTGATTGGCTGGTGGGGGCCGACACTTAGGTAAGCAGCTTGCACCATCCCAGAACCAGTTACCATGGCAACCTCCTGGGAGGGAGAGTAGGGTGGGGACCCTCCCTGCCATAACCCCCAGCAACCTCAGCCAGGCCAGGCCAGGGGGACATTCTCTAATCTTAGATGCACAAATAGTCCTCTAAAGCCATGTGGGAGCCTGTGCACCAGCGCCCTTCATATGCTGGCTGGGTCACTCTGGGTACTGTGCATTCTAGAAGGCTCCATCCACCAGGGCAAGCCAGGGCCAGGCTGCTCGGACACTGTGTCCACCTCTCCAGACTCCAAGCCCTCCGTAATCTGCACTGGGGCACCCATTCAACTTTCTTCGTCCCCAGCAACCATTCTCCTCTTAAAGGCTGTCTTGTCCGATATGAGCAGTGTGGCCACTCTAGATCTTTTCTGATAACTGCTCACATGGAGTACCTTTTTCCATCCTTTTATTTTTAACCTATTCGTCTTGGAATCGAAAATGTGTCTCTTGGGGCACCTGAGTGGCTCATGTGGTTAGGCGTCTGACTTCGGCTCAGGTCATGATCTCACAGTTCATGGGTTCATGCCCCGCATCAGGCTCTGTGCTGACAGCTCAGATTCTGTGTCTCGGTCTCTCTGCCCCTCCCCTGCTTGACTCTGTCTATCTCTCTCTCAAAAATAAATAAACATTTAAAAAAATTTTTTAAAAATGTGTCTCTTGTAGACAGGGTATAGTTAGATCATGCCTTTTTTTTCTTTTCATCGATTTGCCAACCTCTGCTCTGTGTGTGTGTGTGTGTGTGTGTGTGTGTGTATGGTAAAATGCACAAGATACTAAAACAAAGAATTAACTTAGTGTAGCATGTGGTACGTTCACAAGGTTGGGAACTGTCACCACAACCTAGTTCCAGAATATTTTCATCACCCTGAAGAGAGACTCCATACCCATCAGCAGTCCCTCCCCACGTCACCACCTCCCAGGCCCTGGCAACCACGAATCTACTTTCTATCTCTACGGACTTGCCTATTCGGGATGTTTCATGGTTTCACTCATAGGTGGAATTTAAGAAACAAAACAGATGGGGGCACCTGGGTGGCTCAGTCAGTTAAATATCTGACTCTGGCTCAGGTCATGATCTCGCGGCATATGAGTTTGAGCCCCGAATCAGGCTCTGTGCTGACAGCTCAGAGCCTGGAGCCTCCTTCAGATTCCCTCTCCCTCTGCTCCTCCCCCACTCACGTTCTGTCTGTCTGTCTCTCTCAAAAATAAAGAAACATTTTAAAACACTTTTTAAAGAAACAAAACAGATGAACATAGGGGAAGGGAAGGAAAAATAACAGAGAGGGAGGCAAACCATAAGAGACTCTTAAATACAGAGAACAAGCTGAGGGTTGCTGGAGGGGAGGTGGGGGGGAGGGGCTCAATGGGGGAGGGGCATTAAGGAGGCCACTTGTTGAGATGAGCACTGGGTGTCATATGTAAGTGATGAATCACTACACTGTACTCCTGAAACCGTTAACTGCTTAGATATGCTAACCGTTAGATATGTTATCTAACCTGCATAAGAAAAAAAGGAAAGGAAAGGAAAGGAAAGGAAAGAAGAGAGAGAAAGAAAGACACAGAATCATGCAGTACGTGGTCCTTTGCATCTGGCTGCTTCACTTAGCATGGGATTTAACGTTGGTCCAAGTCACCTTGCCCCTCAGCCCACCTGGGCCAGACTGCACCCAGTCTCCCTGTCCCTCAGGGCTCCCGGTGCCTGACTTCGCTGAGGTCCTGGTGACCCCAGTTTCCCTGCTCAGTTCAAGTCTCCGGATAATACTACTAGTGACCACTGTCTGGGCGCCCAGAGTACTCGGGCTCTGTGTGAGCACTCACCACGCATTATCTTGTCTAGTACCAATCTTGAGGCAATCCTGGGAGGAGGAAACCACGATCATCTCCCACCCCCGGTCCAGTGGGTAAGCAGCGGCACGCTCAGCACCCCCACATTCCTATGCCTCTCACCCACCCCTCCTGGCCCCGGTACGTGCGAGCAAATGGGGACATTTGCTAACGCTGTATGGCCCCAAGCGGGTTAAACTTCGCAGGGCTTCAGTGCCTCACCTAAGCTGGGGGTAAATATTGCACCTGTCTCCTGTGGGTGCTCTGAAGGTGAAAGGGGCTAACAGACATACGCCTCTGGCTCACCCGGAGCATGGTGAGTGTTCCTTCTACTGGTCATCTCCCTGGGCAGGGAGCCAAACAGAGCCTCGAGGGTGAAGGGGACAGTGAGGAGATGAGGCAACTGTGGAATTTGGTGTGTTTCCAAACTCTTTTCATTACCCGAAAAGGAGACCTCATAGCCACTAGGCTCTCCTCCCCATTTCCGCCTTCACCCAGCCCCTGCCAACCACCTGTCAGCTTTCTGTCTCTATGGATCTGCCTGTTTCAGACAAATGGAGTCACACCATGCGTGGTCTTTTGTGTCTGGCTTCTTTCCTTAACCCTTGACAAAGGGTGCAAGGTTGGAGCTTTGGTTCTGCCTGACTCCAAGGCCCCACCTCTCCCCGTTTTGGGGGAGAACCCATCACAAGGGGCACAAGGGGAGAGGAGGGAAGATGCCTGGGTGGAGAGCACGGATGGCAGGAAGCTTCCAGAGGCCAAGTGGCTTACCTTTGCCATGGCTTCTTCATTGCCTTCCACCATCTTTCGGAGCTTTATGAGGTGCCACACGTCCTGGGCGGGGTGGCTCTTGCCCCGGCTGCCCTCCAGCAGCTGGGAAGTGGAGGGCAGGTCCTGCAGCATGGCCAGCTGGCTCTCCATTTTGTCGATGCGGCTCACCACGTGGTCAAAGATGTTGTCGAGCCTCTTCATGGGCTGGAGGATGGGCTGGGCGTCTGCTTCCCGGGGCATGAAGGCGGCCCGAGAGGTTTGGAGAAAGTCCTCGTCTCCTGAGAGGACCTTCTTGAGCTCGGCCATGTGGATGTGCTCCAGGATCCCCTGCAGCAGGAGGTGCAGGGCCTTGAAGTTCACCACGCCACACTGCGGGATGGCGACATTGACCAGCTCGGAGAATGTGAGGGAGAAGCTCATTCTGCAGGGAGGGTTGGCTGGGCTGGGGTTCTGGGTGTCCTTGGGGACAAGTGGTGGCTTTCAGGGGCCCCACGAACTGTGCAGACAGGTCCTCAGAGGCCCAGGGAGGCTGAAGGTCATGGCGGTCAGGGAGAAAATGGCCTCTGTGCGGCCGGAGTGCAGATGAGAGCTCCTGGTTGCTAGGACACCAAAGAACATGGGCAAGTGGGTGTGCTTCCGGGGCCTGGGTGGGGCAGGGTGGGCACTCAGTTCAAAGTTGACGACTGAACAGAAGGATGGTCAGCCTTTCACGTCAAGCCCTTCAGTTATGTAAGACCCATGACCCTTTCTAAGAAGCATGCGGTGAAGGTGATGCAGAGGAAGCGCACTCCTCGGAAGCCTCTAGAATTAGGACAGGAAAACAGAGTTCTTAGAGTTGGGAGAGCCCAGGTTTTGAGAAAAGAGGATGCAGAAAGAAGAGTCTGAAGAGCTAAGCTGGTCAGACACAAGCCAAATGCCCCACAGATGTTCAAGCTTCTGGGGTGGGCGTGGGGGTGGGCTGGGGAGGGTAAGAGGCAGCTGGCTTTCTGCAGGTGTGAACCCTGCATGGCCCTGCCCACCCTGGGGCACCAGTGAGGACACCCTTGCCAAACCTTGCTCTGCTCCCTACTAGGGCCAGAGCTCAAGAAGACCCCATGCCCTGAGGACACAGCTGTGAGCCAGCTGCCACAGGACCCACAGGACTGGAAGCTGCTTGGGCCCCTATGTGGTCAGGGCCTGTTCTGTCTCCCTCTCTCCCTCTTAAAAATAAAAAAAAAAAAACATTAAAAAAATAAAAATAAAAAAACATTAACAAAAAAGAAAGAAAAAGCCACTGGGGTGCCTGAGTGGCTTAGTCGGTTAAGCCTCTGACTCCTGATTTTGGCTCAGGTCTGATCACAGGGCCATGAGATCAAGCCTCCGCTCCCAGTGTGGAACCTGCTTAAGATTCTCTCTCTCCCTCTGCCCCTCACCCCCCAACCCCACTCATATTCTCTCTCTCTCTCCCCCTCTCTAAAAAAGAGAAAGAAAAGAAAAGAAAAATAAAGAAAAAGAAAAGAAAAGAAAAAGAAGAAAAGAAAAAGAAAGAAAGAAAGAAAGAAATACAGACCAAAGAAAAAAGAAAAAGCCACTGGGGCACCTGGGTGGCTCAGTCAGTTAAGTTAAGTGTCCAACTCTTGATTTCAGCTCAGGTCCTGATCTTGTGATCTTGTGGCTGTGCAGAGCCTGCTTGACTTTTTCTCCTTCTATCGTTCTCCTCCACCACCACCTCCTCCTCAACTTCTTCTCTCTTTCTCTTAAAAAAAAAAAAAAAAAAGGCCACTTGGCTCTCTAGGGAAAAGACCACCTGGAATCCGGAGCAAGTATTCAAAGCCTGGGCTTGGCAATCAAGACCTCAGTTCAGAACCTGGTACCAGAGCCAATAGCCAGGTTTGTTTCTGATAACGGCCTGTGTCGCGGGGGGCGGGGGGCTGAGGTATTCTGTGCACTGGGCGCAGCAGCCGCCCTATGAGGGGACAGGATAGCAGGAGGGTGGTAACCATAGCCACAGCTGCAACGACCTTCTCTGAACAACCTCTGGACCAGCACATTTGGCGACAGTGAAGTTTGGGATTTTGCGGGCCAGGTTTCTGAGGACGGACTGTGTATGCCTTCGGCTACACAGGGGTGTAGATGGAGGAGGAGAAAAGTGGCCCCTGACATCGGGCCCTGGGGTGGCTGGGAGGGCCTCAGTACGTTCACGAGCACAAACAACTTCACAAAGCACCACCAGCACCCTGCAGGGTGGCTGGCTGTGCCCCGTGATGGGACAAGACACAGCAAGGGCGGTTGTAACCACATGAACTCAGACAAAAACACGAACATTGTCCAAACCACACACATGACCAAACAGCCCCCCATCCTGCTTCCTGATCGACTAGATCATCAGCTCTGCTTCATTCCTTGTTCTTTCTAGATGAGAATGATTAAAACACCCAGTCATTTAAAAAAAAAAAAAAAGAATGGGGCACTTGGAAGGCTCAGTTGGTTGTCTAACTCTTGATTTAGGCTCAGGTCATGATTTCGACGCTCCTGAGATGGCTCCCCACGTGGGGCTCTGTGCTGACAGCACGGAGCCTGCTTAGAATTCTCTCTCTCTCTCTCTCTCTCTCTCTCTCTCTCAAAATAAATATGAAAAAAATTAAAAAGACAAAAAACACCCAATCCTAGAATTACCTGTTTTCTGACAGCACCCAATCCAAGATATTCCCCCATCACCTAACATGGACCCAAGTCCTGTAAGTCCTTCAACTTAACCCTCTCAGAGAGGCCCCTGGGTTCCCCATCGTGCTGCAAGACCTAACATCTCAAGTGCCGCCCTGAAGCCTTCCAGCCACACAGGGCCTCTGGAGTCCCCCGCTCTTGTCCAGATGTGCGCCCCCATTGTTGGGCAAGGCTCCCCACCCAGCTAGTCCCCCCAGCAGCCTGACCAGCCACGCTCCACCCCATGCTCAGTCTGCACTCTGCTTCAGTTCCCTGCCAGCCTGCAAGCCAATCGCATCCTCCTGCAGGAACCGGGGGGCACGCCACCCCCTTATTATAAAGGGCAGTCCACAGCTCGTGCTGGTTCACTGTGTTCCTGACTGCAACCCCGAGTGGCCCCCGTGGCAGGCAGCGTCCTCTTCCCCCCACCCCCTGCAGTAAGTGCATGTGGCTGGTAATTGCTGTCCATCCCACCTGGCCAGCACTGGGGGGTGTACTATTGAGGGCACGGGTCCCCACACCAAAGGGGTGAACGGGAAGCAATCAGGACATGGATTGTGTAGGTTCTCTCTCGTGGCATCAAGTCAACAAGCCCAACTTTGCTCAACACAGTGGCTTCTTGGCTGGAGGGGCTGGTTCTGCAAACTTAACGAAAACCTTTCAGTGGGCAGAGCTTCGTGGATTTTGGAGCCGCAGGCAAGGGGCTGAGGAGCTGTATGATTACAGAACCACGAGCAAGGCTTTCCTCAGCAGACAAGGGAAAATAAGAGGAAACAGGTAGGTTAGCACATAAAGAAGACTGGACAGGTCAGCACGGGGCCAGACGAGGGGCTCCCCATGGGCCTTACAAAGAAATGTGAGGGACAGAACTGGAGGCAATTCTTGGTCATCGGGGGGCCGGGTAAGTGGGAGTGATGATTCTTTGTCCTTTGGAGGGGATGCCCAGCATCTGGAACCGCCCATGTACTGGGTGGGGAAGCCTCCACTTTAGGAATCTCGGTTGGAGGCCCACAGGTTCCGCAGCTCGTTCGGAAGCGAGGACGTGGCCACGTGGTTGGCTTTGGCAGCTCCCGGGGACCCAGGGGGTGTGTTCCTCTGGGCTGTAAGGACGGGAGGCTAGTAACTCAGCCCGGTTGCAACAGTTCAGAGACGTGGAAACTCACCTCGAAGAGCCCAGTCTGGTCTCAGGCCTTCAAGATAAGGCTGCAAGGCGACTCCAGAGAAACCGATGTATCTCCCAGCACCCAGCGCTGGGCCTGGCACGACTCTTCATTCTTCTCTTCAACCAGTATTTATTGGGCGCTCCGCCACATGCTGCTCTTAATTATGGAGGCGACCACAGTGAGCAGGTCTGGGGGGCGGTGTCTGATCTCACAGGGCTTGCTAGCTAGTGGAGACATTTATCTTACAACAAAGAAATAAACTGAAGTCAGGCCCCTCCCACACCGCAGCAACAGCCCTGTATATCTGCCCCAGTGTATACTGGATACAATGCATGCATGTTTATCACCAGCCTGCGTCTACAGACACACATGCATCCACTCACTTCACATTACAGAACTCGAGATTTGAGAAACCTGTGTAAGTTGCAGGTGATTTGATGCCACTGAATCAAAACAATTGTGATAAAATGCAGGGGGAAAAAAGCCAATGTGTTAGACTTGAGAGAATCCAAAAACTTTAAAAGTCACGTCATTTTAGGTCTGGAAATAAAACACTTGTTATCAAACCAAAAGACCTAAAGAGCAGACTTCTTGAGTGGAAGAAGGCACAATGCCACTCCACAGGGTGTTCCTTGCTCCCTGGAGGATTTGCTGTCCCCAGGAAGTGACCCTGCCCTTGGGTCACCAGTCAGCACCAGTGATTTGGCACCGCTGAGTTCTGATGGCAGAACCCTAGAGCAGACAATTTCAGGACAAACTTGTCACTGAACATTCTTTGAGTGGCTGGTCGGAGCCAGAAGCCAATTAACATGATTGGAAATGACCATAAGCGTTTTTCCCCTCCCAAATAAATTGACCTCAATGATTAAATCAGTTTTATAAAATGCCATTCATACATTTTGCCCAGACAAGCCATTTTTCATGCTGCATAAATGGCTAAGAAGGATAATCAGGTGACCTTTCCTTCCGAGATCCAGGAAGAACCGGGCGCAAGGGGGAGTATTGTTGGTGAAGACTCAGAGTTTGTGGTCAGTCAACGTGTGCCATTTCTGGCTGCCTGGTATCTGGACATCCTTGTAACTTGGGGCGAGGGTAGGGGTTAGGGGCGATCTCATGACAAGTGCAGGCAACCTGCCCCCTCCTCAGATTGTCCAGGCGGGTCTCTGCCACCCCACCCACCTCTGTCTCGTTTGTGGTCAGGTGTGAAAAATTAGCAACTGCTGCTCCTGGTTCTGAAATTCAGGACCAATATTTTAAAGTGCAAATCGGGGGGCGCCTGGGTGGCTCAGTCGGTTAAGCGTCCGACTTCGGCTCAGGTCATGATCTCACGGTTTGCAGGTTTGAGCCCCGCGTCAGGCTCTGTCATGACAGCTCAGAGCCTGGAGCCTGCTTCAGATTCTGTGTTTCCCTCTCTCTCTCTGCTCCTCCCCTGCTCATGCTCTCTCTCGCTCTCAAAAATAAATAAACATTAAAAAAATATTAACCAATATTTTTTTATTATTTTTTTATTAACCAAAAAAAAAGCATTAACCAATAAAGTGCAAATCGGCTCTGGACTGGCCTGGTGGAAGCTGTGGGGCCGTGGGGGTGGCATGTAGGGTCGGGGGACTCAGCCAAGATCAGGCAAGACACCTGATCTAATGAAGTCCACTTACCTCCCTGGGCCTCAGATTTCTTGCGTCTAAAATGCGATTAATGGCTCTAATCTCACTAGGGGGAAGAGCAGATGGAAAGGGAAGAAAGCTTTCAGGATGGACCCAGTGGAGTTGAGGGGCCAGTGGCTGCATGCACTGTGCTTCCCAGGCATGCTGTCCAGGGCTGGTTTCGTGACCAGCCCCAGCTTCCTGGTTCCCAAGTGAGCTCTGTTCCCCAGCCAGGAACATAATTCTGTGAGTGGTCAGACCTCCAGGTGAGCCCTTTTCTGCTCAGGTAACCAGAGGTAGGTTCTGCTGCCTCAACTGGCCCAAAGCGCTTATTTGTGAGGCTGGCAAACCATGAGAAACTGCAAATGGAACTCAGTGAAGATCAGGTGGACGTGAGTCTAGAGATGACACAGCCAATCCGAGCCTGAACGATGCCCGCCCAGCCAGGAGGGTGTGTCCGGGTGGGAGTGCAGGCTGCAGGTGCCCACATTTCTTCTGGGGAGGGGCATAAAATGTAGGTTTACATTTGCATAGGGACCTGGACAGAGCATTGCTTCTTAATGAGACTTCAAACCAGAGGTTTCCAGAACCTCTTGGGAAACGTCCAGGGATCGGTTGGGGGGGGGGGGTCTCCCTCTCCCAGTCACTCACATCACATCGTCATTGAGCCCTGTTAATTTTTCTTCCTAAATAACTCCCAATGTCACTCACCCTTCCTTGTCCACCAGCAGCCCTGAAATCCTTTGCCTAGGACAAAGATCGAACCAAGTGACATGGTCTGCAGGCTGCATGGCTGGACCCACCTCTCACCTCTTTGGCCTTTACTCCAGCAGCACCTTCTACTCTAACTCCCCAGAACTCCTTCCCTCCCCCACCCTGGCAACCACCGTTCAGCTCTCCATCTCTATGGTTTTTGACTACTCTTGGGACCTCATGTAAGTGGAATCGTGCACTGTTTGTCTTTCTGTGTCTGGCTTATTGCACTTAGCATAGTGTCCTCAAGGTTCATCCATGGTGTAGCCTGTGTCAGAGTGTCCTTCTTTTTTAAGGCTGAATAATGGTCCATTGCACGTATATACACACTTTGCTTGTCCCTTCATCCACTGACAGACGATGGACGCTTGGGTTGTGTTCACATTTTGGCCCCTGTGAACATGATGGTACAAATGCCTGTTCCAGTCCCTGCTGTCAGTTCTCTAACCCTCAGTGGAATTGCTGAGTCGTATGGCAATTCTACCCTATGTAGAATTCAGTGTGTCTGAGGAAACAGCCACCCCAGGGAGGTGAGGTGGTAACTCCTGGTTTTCACTTGTGTTTCCCTGATCACTGGTGATGCTGAGCATCTTTTCACGTGCTAATTGGCCACTGGTATATCTTTGGATAAATGTTGATTCCAGTCCTTTGCCCATTTAAAATTTTGTGGTTGAGTTGTAGGAGTTCTTTATAGATTCTGGATATGAACCCCTTATCAGACATACAATTTTCCAATTAACTTTCTTTTAGTTCTTTTTGGGGAATGTGATAAAAAAGACGTGACCTCCAATTGACCAGTGGGCAGGATCCAGGCACTTGGCGGCTCCTTAGCCCTCCCCTGGTCCTTGGCATGTGGCTGAAACATTTTTCCTGCCCCTGTTAATGAGGGAAAGGGAAGTCCTACTCATCATTCAGACCTCAGCTCAGCCATCACTTTCCAAGGGAAGCCTTCCCCACCTCCTTGATTGGAATAAACGTTCCATACTCTGGGATCTTAGTACTTCCCATATCTTTCCTTCACATGCTTGTCATGGTCATCTGTGTGGCTATCAGGTTAGGTCCATTCTCCCTCCCCACTCTGAGCTCCTGGAGGCAGATGTGAGTTCTAACGGGAGATGGCTCCTGGCAAGTACACAGAAGATACTTAAATACTTGCTGATTGAATGAATAAAACAGAGTTATTTGTAGAAAGCCTTTTTCCTAGGAAGGACCACAGTGGAGATATTTGCTTCTTGTGGCTGAACCTCCAGACAGGAATAGAAGGGAAGAGCTGATTTCTACCTTAGGCCACAACCACAACAAGCTCCTCCTGCCGCTCACACAGGGTAGATTAACACCAAAGAGGCGATCGGAAACAACACCATACGATCCTTAATAATGTGCTCAGGGAACCGCCGAGGTCAGACAATGAATTTTCAGTTCCTTTACTTGAAACAAAAATACTACACACAAAATCGCCCTTGTTTATTACTATTATTTTTTTTTTTTAGCACTTTAGATATATCATCCTGCTGCCTGACAGCCTCTGTTGTTTCCAAAGATAAGTTAGCTATTGGTCTTATTTGGGTTCTTTTGTAGGCAATGAGTCATTTTTCTCTTGCTCTTTTCAAAATTTGTTTTCCTTTGTCTCATCTGTTAACTGTGATGTGTCTGGTATGGCTCTCTTCACATTGCTCCTACCTGGAGTTTGCTGGGATGCTTGGATGTGTCGATTAATGTGGGTTTGTTGTTGTTGTTGTTGTTGTTGTTTTCCCTTCGATTACATTTGGGAGTTTTCAGGCATTATTTCTTTAAATATTTCTTCCGCTGGGGCGCCTGGGTGGCTCAGTCAGTTAAGGGTCTGACTTCGGCTCAGGTCATGATCTCATGGTTCGTGGGTTCGAGCGCCACATCGGGCTCTGTGCTGACAGCTCGGAGCCTGGAGCCTGCTTCAGATTCTGTGTCTCCCTCTCTCTCTGCCCCTCCCCAACTTGTGCTCTGTCTCTCAAAAATGAATAAACATTAAAAAAAATTAAATAAATACTTTTTCTGCTCCTTTCTCTGTCTCTTCTTTCTTTTGGTTACTCTCATTACACATGCATTGGTGCACTTAACGGTGTCCCACATTTCTCTGAAGCTCTGTTCATGTTTCCTTATTCCAGTTTCTCTATTTTTCAGACTATACAATTTCTACGAATCTAGCTTCAAGTTCATTTGTTCTTTCGCCAGTTCAAGCACTCTTGTTTTATAGATGAGGAAATGAGGATCAGAAAACTTAAATAATTTACTGACACCCTCACACAGCTAACGAGTGGGAGAGCCAGGACTTGAATTTAAGATCTCGGACCTCACTCTGTCTATCACTTATGTATTCAATCATTCATTCACCCAATAAATATGTAGTAAATGTTGACCATGGGCCAGAAACTATCCTACAGGACAGAGAACCCCCAGCAGACAAGATTCTTGGCTTCATGACAGCAGCAAACATGTCAACAAATGGGCAATGAGGTGATGTGGGTAGGTGCTCAGGGAAGCCTGTCTGGGGAGGGACATCTGAGCGGAAGAGAGGATGTCCCTGGTGTTCTCTCGGGACAGAGACCTTTCTTCCTTTTTTTCTGTCTCTCTAGCACCAGAACAAAGAGCCCAGCACACAGGAGGGGCAGGTAAACGTTTGCTAAATGGATGATAGCTCCAAAGGGGTGGTCTACTTTCAGCAGCGTGAACAACAGAAATGTTACAAAATAGAAGTTAACGCTGAAATCATTCATGTTTCTATTTAGAATCATTTAGCATTTAGGGATCCCTGGGTGGTTCAGTCGGTTTGACATCCGACTTTGGTTCAGGTCATGATCTTGCAGTTCGTGGGTTCAAGCCCCACGTTGGGCTCTGTGCTGACAGCTCAGAGCCTGGAGCCTCCTGTGGATTCTGTGTCTCCCTCTCTCTGTGCCCCTCCCCTGCTCCATCTCTCTTTCTTTTTCTCTCTCTTTCTCTTTCTCTCTCTCTCTCTCTCTCAAAAATAAACATTAAAACAATTTAGAATCCTTTAGCATTTAAATTGGAGGGTCTGGCGGAAGGTCTGGCAATGCCAGGGATTGGTGAGGATATGATGTGCAGAACTCCCACCCTCTGGTGGAGTGTAAATTGGGAGAAGCACTTGGGGAAAGTCTGTGTCAGGGTCTGCAAAGCTGAAGACGGGTAGACCCTATGACCCAGCCATTCTACGCCTCCGTGGGCAGCCACAAGTAATATATAGGGCCCTACAATGTCTGTGACAACAATATCACAATCGCTAAGAATTCCCATCTGGGAATTACCCAGATGCCCAGGAGCAGCACAACAGACAAACGGTGCCACAGTCACACAATGGACTACAGACACACAATCGTGTGGCAATGAGAATGAACACTGGCAGCCTTGTGTGCCAGTAGGGATGACTTTCACTGATAGAAAATTGAGCAAAAGCCTTATACAAAGGAGCTCATGTTGTATGAATCCATTTCTATAAAAAGCACATAAATGGAGAAAACCAGTCTTTTCTGTTAGAAGTTAGGAGCATGGTGACCCTGCAGTGACCTCACACCCAGGGAGGGGGAGGCGGCCTGCTGGGGAACGCGCATGCTGATGTGTTCAGTTTGTGAAAATGCATCATGCTGTGCACTTCTGATGAGAGCGCTTTTCTGTATCAAAGGTCTGAGAAGTTGCCACCATTCAGACAAATCACTGACCTCACGAAGTGGGTTCCATGGGGGTGGCAGGCTCCCTTCCCATCCTGTGCTGGGTGTAAAGACAGGTTTTTTATAAATGTGACCATTTCCTGGCTCACACCATCTCTGGAGAGCAGCTTGGGTGATGAGACCACAGGTCTAGAGTAACAAGATCAAGGGTCTGCCAGCCATTGGCTTTGCAACTCTCTGCTTGGGTTTGGTAAATGTGTGCAGGCCCTTTGTGGGGTGAAGAGAGGTGTGCATGCGGAGTGCTAAGCACAGTACTTGGTGCAAAGTAAGTGCTCAATGATGGTTGGTTGAGTCTCCCAAAATGATTGCATGATTTTGTTTGAGGCTTTTGAGCCAATGGTGGGAGAGGGGGTAAAGGAGGGGGCAGAGGGCTGTGGCAGGAGAGGAGGGAGGTACCCTTGGCAGTGCCTGGGTTTGGCTCCATTGGAGAGAACTGCACTGAAAATGCCCTTGGTCCCTGGAGTGTTGGCTGCATTATGGCAACCTCGCACTGCATACTCCCACTGGCTCCAACTTGCAGTGAAGACACAAATGCAGGCGAATGAATCTATTCTTAGGAGCTGGGCTGGTGACTTCCTTGTGGGTGGACAGTGAGCGGTGGGAGGGGGTACAGAGGAGGTTGTTGAGGATGGCCACTCTCTGTGTCTTGACCCGGTGTCTGCTGCAGCAAGAGTGAGGTTCATGAAAATTTATCAGGCTCAACACGTTAAGACACGGGCACTTTGCTTCTGGGACTCAGTGTGAATATGAGGTCTGGCTTAAACTCTGGTCTAAGAGAACTCTGAGGGATGAACATTACCCCCAGGACTCTGTAATGCAGGCTCCAAGTCCGGGAAGGAAAGGCAAGCAGAGGAAAGGCCGCGTCCCCTGCACCACCACGATTTGGCCAGCAGATGGCACTGGTTGTAGACAGGATGGTGGAGCTCCCACTTCTCCCACCTTTGGGCTGATTTCTGTAAAACCTGGAAACCCGGCGGGGAGGTAGGCAGAGGTAGCCTGGATGAAAGCTGACAGGTGTCCATCCGGAGGCAAGGCCAGCAGAAGGACCACTGAAGCTATGCACTACGGCTGACCCAGTTAGGGTATAATCTGGACTAAAAATAAAAGTGCTGCTGGCTTTGCAGTACAGGTGTGAGTACAGGTGCGAGTACAGGTGTGAGGCTCAGAGGCTGGAGGAGGGGGCGGCAGGTGACGTGGAAGCAGTCTCCTGTGTGCGTCTGTGAGAAAGCCAGGTGTCGGTGGAAAGCAAACAGTCCTCGGAAAAGGTGAGATCAGCAGTTACACTGCAAGACCACAAGTGACAGCTCCCGACACCTCCTGAGACGGTGGTGGGCTTCTGGTCTCAGACGATCCCCATGAGGATTCGACAGCAAATACCACGGACAACATCACTCTGTCTCTACACAGAGGTGTGTCTTATGATGTGTCTGATTCTTCCTGAGTTGCTTTGGGCATAGTATCTCCTTGGTTGTTTGTTTGTTTGTTTGTTTTGGTAACTGCTTTAAGATATAATCTACATTCACCCATTGAAGTGTACAATTCGATGGCTTTTAGTATATTCACCATGTGATGCAACAATCATCATGACAATCAATCTTAGAACATTTTCATCACCCCCGAAAAGAAAATCCACACCCATTAGCAGTCACCCCCCAGCATTTCCCCTGCACTCCCCCAGCCCTAGGCAACCACTGATCTTCCCATCTCCACAGATCTGCCTGCTCTGAACATTTCATACGAATGGAGTCATACAATATGTGCGGTCTTACATGTCTGGCTTTCACCTAAGCATGATGTTCTTAGGGTTAGTCCACGGTGTAGCCTGTGTCAGCATGTCATTCCTTTTTTTTTTTTTAAAGTTTATTTATGTATTTTGAGGGGGGGCAGGGGAGGGGCAGAGAGAGAGGGAGACTGAGAATCCCAAGCAGGCTCTGCACTGATAGCTGGCCTTGAACCCACCAACTGTGATATCATGACCTGAGCCAAAATCAAGTGGGACGCTTAACCAGCTGAGCCACCCGGGCCCCCCCACACTACATTCTTTTTTATGGCTAATACGTCATTGTATGGATAAGCCACAGTATATTTACCTGTTGGTGGGTTGTTCCTACTTTTTTGGCTAGAGGGAAGGTGAACATCCATGCTATGCATATGAACAAATGCCATGGACATCTGTGTATAGGTTTGTGTGTGGCCATATGTTTTCATTTTTCTTGGCCATATTCCTAGGAGTAGAATTGCTAGTGACTCTGTTTAATCTTTTGAGGAATATTTGCCTTTAGTTTTTTCTTTTTACTATTTATTTATTTTTGAGAGAGAGAGAGAGAGAGTGTGTGAACTGGGGAGGGCCAGAGAGAGAGGGAGACACAGAATCTGACACAGCCTCCAGGCTCTGAGCTGTCAACACAGAGCCAGACACAGGGCTTGAACTAATTAACTGTGAGATCATGACCTAAGCCGAAGTCGGATGCTTAACCGACTCAGCCACCCAGGTACCCCGCCTTTAGTTTTTTTTTTTTTTTTTTTTTTTAATAAACTCTGCGCTCAATGTGGGGCTCAAACTCATGGCCCTGAGATCAAGACTTGCACACTCTACCCACTGTGCCAGCCAGGTGCCCCTGCCTTTAGCTTTAAGTACAAATAAAATTCAGCCATCTCTGTTATTCCTTGATTCCTTTAACAGCAAGTGAGAGATGTCAGTTCCATTTCTGTAAGCGGGGGAACTGGGGCCCAGGGCACTCTAACGAGAGCAAATAATAATAGCTACCATTTGTGTCGAGTGCTGGCCTGTGCCAAGCACTGTGCAAAGGGACCTAGCTGCAGTAAGCCACTCCATCCTTACAAGAGTCCTAGGAGGCTGCTTTATATTTATCTCTATTTCCTGGTTAGAAAATTAAGTGTTCTGAACAAGGCCATACAGCAGTGTGGTCCAAGACTTGACCCCAGTTCGATCTTAACTCAATTTTAGGCTCTCACTGGCTCCCTCTGCTATTGGGTGGACTCCAGAGGGTCAGCGAATCTCTCCTGAGCCTCTAGCATCGTAAGGTTTACCTGCCATCTTCTACTTGACCTGTACCACACAGGATACTCTGGATCACCCTTTGCCCTCCTTTCTCTCTGATCCTCTTCTTAGTCTCCCTGGGTCTATTCTCTGGATCTTCCCTAGAGCCCCTTCCCTTCCTAATGGCTCTTCCTGCCCACAATTTCCACCCCTTCCACATTGCCAGAATGGTTTGCTGAAAATGCAGGTCTGGTCATATCACTCAAGATACAATTCTTTACATTTCCCATGACTACTGAAGTGGGTCAAGTTCTATATTCCATAGACTGGTCTAGAAGACCCTCCTCAGCTTCCCCACCCACTACCCTCCCCCTTCATACCCTACAATCCAGCCATAAAGAATTGCCTGCATCTCCCCAGAAGCACCTCCATATGCCATTTCTCTGGGACTCTGCATAAGCAGCTCTCACTGCAGGGAGTGCTTTTCTCCACTTCTTTTACCTGGGGGAATTCTTACACACCCATCAAGGCCTATTTTATAATTTTTTTAACATTTATTCATTTTTGAGAGACAGAGAGAGACAGGGCCTGAGTGGGGGAGGGGCAGAGAGAGAGGGAGACACAGAATCCGAAGACAGGCTCCAGGCTCTGAGCTGTCAGCACAGAGCCCGACATGGGGCTTGAACTCTCGAACCGTGAGATCATGACCTGAGCTGAAGTTGGACGCTCAACCAACTGAGCCACCCAGGTGCCCCTATTCAAGTCCTATTTTAAATATCTATCTCCTCTCTGAAGCTTTCCTCATCTGATGGCTCCCTCCCTGACCTCTCAAAGCGCCTTGTTTTGATGTCTTCAACACAGACTATTACATTCGTCTCCCTAGCTGGACTGTGCGCACTTTGAGCATGGAGACTGGGCTTTATTCCATTCTGTATATTTCCAGGCATAGACCAAAACCTCGCATGGCTGAACGAGCAAATGAATAAATGTTCTATATCTTCGATGTCCAATATGGCAGCTACAACCTACATGTGGCTAATGAGCTCTTGAAATGTAGCTGATCCCAAATGAGATGTTTCAAGTCTTAAAACACACTGGATTTCCAATACTTAGGGTGGGAAAAAACCGTAAAATATCTCATGGATAATTTTTTATATTGATTAAATACTGAAAAATAGTATTTTGCATGTATATTGGCTTAAATGAAATATTAGTAAAATTAACATCACCTGTTTCTACCTTTTTACGTTGATTTGTTTATTTTGAGAGAGTCAGAGACAGAGTGAGTGAGGGGAGGACAGAGAGAGAGGGACAGGGAGAATCCCAAGCAGGCTCTGTCCACACTGCCAGGGCACAGGCCTATGTGGGGTTCAAACCCATGAAACTGTGAGATCATGACCTGAGCTGAAACCAAGAGTCAGATGCTTAACTGACTGAGCCACCTAGGCACCCCACTTTCTACTTTTTTTTTAACGGGGTTAGAACTTTTAAAATTACCCATGTGCTTGTTTCTCAGCTTATTTTAGTGTAAACCATTTTCCACACGGCAATCAGAATGATTCCTTAAAATGTCAACTGAATTGTAAACAGTTGAGTCTCATTATTAGTGATAGTTGTATTCTATAAAGTCACTTTAAACACTGAATTAGCGAATACCGAACTACCGCTCCTCGGGGAAATACAGGGTAGGGTTTCTGCCAACATCCGGTCATATTTGCATTAACCAATCAGTACATAACCATGTTTTACGAGTGTTTCTATTTAAAGACATCTTATTTACTATATGCTGCTGATTCGGTAACATTGAACTAACAGCGAACAGCACTGTAACTTATAACCGGAACCGTTTTCCTAACACAGGTATTTTCTCCTGGAGGCACATCACAATCGCAGCCTTTCTGTGCTTAGCAACACTGGACAGTGCTTGGGGCTATGCTCAGGGACCATTTCAAACAGCAAAATCACCAACAAAAAGCACAAAAAGGCAAAAGACCTGGTACTAAACACACACAAAGACACTTGTTCACAGTATGAGAGCTAAAATAAAGCAGAATGTTGCTTTATCTGACCTCAGCTTGGACCTTCCACACCAGGCATCTAAATTCCCATTCTGTGCACGTCCACAGAACGCACAGCACCTCATCTCAGTAAGCATCCGCTGACTGAAGGAAGAAGGTGCACCTTGCTCGGACGGACGCCCTGGTGCCCGGAAGGTGGGAGGGAGAGCTAACTGGGTCCTTCCCCGCGCTTCCTGCTCGGGTTTCGCTGGGCACACCCATCCCGGCCCTCCCACGTGTCCGGCCTTCGCCGAAGCGCCTCCGCTCACCCTCACTTCACCAGCGATCGTCACGTGCCGCCCGAAGCCCCGCCCCGCGCTGACCTCATGGCTCCGCCCCCCACCGTGACGCCCTGCTCTGAAGCCTACCCGCCTCCTCCTGACAGACGCGCGACGGCGAGCTGCGGAGGTGGCCGTTCCTGCTGCTGCGGCCGCAGCGGGTGCCGTGGGGTCGGTAAGTCGCCTCGTCCACTGGAGACAGCTTCCCAGGGAGCCCCCCGGGAGCAGGGCTGGGCGCTCGTGGCCCCCGGGGGGAGGGGGAATGACCTCGGACCGCGGAGCCCCCAGCCCCCGCCTGCGGCGCCTGCGCGGTGCATGTCGGGCACTGTGGTCTCCCCGACCAGGGGAGCGCGCCTCAGGCGCACAGACGGACTACATCTCCCAGAGACCTTTGGGCGGGTGGGGGGCGGTGTGCGCGCAAGGCCCCGCGGGGCTGAGGGTCTTGTCCTCCCTGCGCTTGGACCCAGGCCTGTTTCGGCGTTCGCTCGGCCTCGGGCGCCGGGCCTCCCGAGGTAAACGGTCCCCGGGGGCGGCGCAGCGGGAGCTGATGCGATACAGAGCGGCCCTCGGGGTTTTGACGTCGCACCGTCGCTGGGTTGGTCGGCCCCCCGCGGGGCTGCGGTTCCCGCTTCGCCAGGCCTGGGCGGGCGCCGGGGCTCGGTGCCCTGGGGGCTGCCAGCCAGCTCCCCGGGGTCCCGCTCTTGACCTCTCCCACGTCCGCTGTAGGGAAGGTTGGGGAAATACCGTCTCCGGCTTTCCGCGGCAGCTGTCTCCTCGAGGCAAGGGGGTCGGGAGCAGGGTCCTTGTGACAGAAGCCCCTGCTGAGCTCCTCGGTGACCTTGGCAGGCCCGAGGGGCCCGCGCGCCTCTCCCTCCCCCGCCCGTCCTCGCTCGCCGACGACGTCTGTAAATCTCCGCGTCCGCGCCGGGCCCGCAAGCGTCTGGGCCGGCAGGGAGTCAGTGACCTGGCCTGGCTTTGAGCCCGGCCTCGTGCCGTCGAGGACCTCGGCGTAGTTGAACTCTCACAGCTTTTTCGACCCCTGCTTTGGGCACTTGTTCGTGGGTGTGCGTTTCTGTTTTCTTCTGAATGTTCCCAGGAGGCCTCTCAACAGGTGTCAGGTAAGGAGCTAGCGGCCCAGAGTTTCCCCAGTGTGGGTCTGAGATCGTCTGCCTCAGAACCACCAGGGCCTTCGTTAGAAGGGCTCATTCCTGGGGGCAGCCCCCGCACCCCCAGGTTCTGATTCAGCAGTTAGGGCATGTGGCTAGGATTGTTTAATAAGCTCCCTAGATAATTCTCAGGCCCATTTGGGGTTGAGAAGCTTTATCCTAAAGTGAAGAGGGCGGAGGTCCTGGGACACAGCATTCCATCAGGTTTGTAGTGACCTGGGCCCTGGTGCGGGGCAGCTGTGCCTGGGCAAGTGTGACCTCTGTCCTTGGCACTTTGTTTCTTACCTCTGGGCCGACTTCAGAGTTGGGCGGGAGGACGTGTGCCAGCTCGGCCTCGCCCTCCATCCCCGCATTTAATCAGAAGCATTTGAGAGGTACCTAAAAGTGGAGGGAACTTTACACTGAATGCCCATACACCACCCCATAAAGTTTAGACCGTTTTATTGGGTTTTATCACAGATCTAACCAACAGGCCATCTTGTTTGTTTATGTGTGTCACAGTAAGTGGGGACATCAGTCTGTGTCCCTCCCAACTAAACACGTATATAAGAGAGTCTTAGAATTCTTGCATGTTGTGTTTTAACTAACAGAAGCCCTGGGTATTGAAGGGTTATCTCTGTTTCCCAACCCTGAGGAGCTGAAGGAGTTTGGAGGTTTTTTTCCATAGGATGGGCCTCTGGAACCAGAAAGAACTTTACACGTGCTTTTACAAAGACTGGAAAACAGCGGGCCATGGCTCTAAGATCACCACGAGCAGAAACCTGGAATGTGGGACATACAGCGATATGTCAGGGAACAGAATTGTTTCGAGGGGGCACGAATGATATGTATCCTGATAGATGGCCCCGCAGGTCGCGCTGGCGGTAGGCGATACGTCAGCCTGAATACTCCGTCTCTGCTCTTTACAGTGTAAGCTTGCCTGGGGTGAGCCGGCTAGTTCCGTGTGTTTTCTAAAGTTCCAGGGGGAGCAGGGCTGCTGTAGCCCAGTTGACAAGCTTTGAGTCCCTTGGGCTGAGGTGCTTTGTTCTGTAGCCACAAACACCAACTCCTAATCCTTTTTAGTGGTCTGAGAGGGAGAGAAGAGACCGGTCCTGGGGAAATTTGTTTCCAGTTTCAGAAACACTATTCAGAGGGCATGCACATCTTTTTATTTGTGAAGGACACAGGGGAATGTGGCGGTTAGAGTCACGGCACCTGATACTGATGTCTCTGTCCTTACATGAAGGAAAGCAGTCACGCTGGTGGGAAGGCCGCTTGCGGGGGGAGCTCAGCACATAATGTTGGCCTTCAGTGGGGAGGAGAGAGGAGAGCCAGGCTCACGGGGAGTGGGGGGGGCGACAGCTTTAATATGCCTCCACAAAGGACTTGGAAATGGAGTGTACAGAGTGGGAGCGTGCCAGTTTCTAGAACCCCACAGGCAGCTTCCGGCTCCTCCTCCCTGCAGTCGGGACTCTCCCAGGCTCGTCTCCCCAGGAGATGGTAGAGGCTGCATTGCAACTGAGTGCTGCAGAGGAGAGGGGCGCTTGGCCAGGGCCTGAGGCAAAGCCTTTCCCCCTAGAGGGCAGCCCACCCAGGGAGGTGCGGGTCTGGTCGCTCTTGAGCCTGCAGACCAAGCACCTCTCTGGCTCCGTGAGTCATCAGGTTCTGGTGACAATGGTGGGGATCTGGGGACAGTACTGTCTAGACTAGGCAGACCCTGCTCGGGGCACTTCTGTCACTTCCAAGCTGTGTGACCAGGCAGTTGCCCTCCCAGAGCCTCCCTTTGTACATCTACGATAGGTGAAAAGCAACACCCCGGCGAGATAGACCTGTCTCTGCTCGTGCTGAAAGATTGTGTCCCTGCGTTAGGCGAAGGAACACCAGCACAAAACCATGCAATGCAGGGTAAGGAAGTTCAGTGACATTCTGATCGGTTTCCTAAAAGTGGTTGTGATGTTTTTGGTAATGTCCAGAAAGCGTTTCTCATCGTCATTTTGGTGCTCCTCATCCATGGGTACTGTGAGCCCCTTTGTGTCCCCTTTGTGGTCTGGCCACTGGGTGCCCCAGCTCCGTCGATTCCTATCACGACGAGTTGTCCTGAAGGTCCAGTAAAAACGGGGGATGTGTTGAATACATGATGTGTCCAGTAAGTGTTTGTTCAGCCTGAATTCAGATCTATTTCAGTGTCTTTGTTTTCCCTTGAAGGAGAAATAGAGACCAGAGAAGGCAGAAGGAGGTAGAGAGGGCTGGAGGGGTGTCCTGGGGTGGGGTTTGGGGAGAAATCGAACCCTTTGTTCTTCCTGGAGGAAGTGAAACTGTCAAAGTTCTAATCACTATCAAGAGCAAAGGTCTTACAGGCTGGGGAGGCAGCAGCGAATGCAGCTGTGTTCGCAGGGAGTGCCCTTTGTACCTGCTTTGGGCCCACCTGGTAGCATCCTCACCTGTGTTCCATCCTTGCAGTATCCAGGACGCCCAGGGCTCCCTCCCACAGCTGAGGAATGATGTACTGAAGATCGCCAGATACTGGCACAGCAGGGCTGCAGGGAGGGAGGCTGAGGGGCTGGGCTGACCCGGCCTCATGATGAAAAGCGCTCCAAGGCATTGATTGACTGTGACTCTAGAATGGGGTCTTCTGGATTTTTGGCCATAGACAAAGGCCCTTTCGTCAGGAAGCCAGGGACGCCATCTCTGCTACGGCTGGGTTCTGGCCCGGTGGCTGTAGGTGGTGGGCATTTGGGCTGGGAATAGCATAGGAAGCCTGGTTAGGCTGACCCCAGCCCTCACAAACTGTTTTATTCAGCATACCTGTGCCAGGGGCTGGGCAGGGCCTGCAGGAACACGAGTGGGAGAGCCCCCCAGTTGCTCTGGTTGGGAGGTGAGTAAAGTGTGAAGGAAGTCACAGGGAAGGCAAGGGGTCAGGGGAGGTGTGTGGAGGTTGAGGAGGGGTCTGTGTAAGGTCCTTTGGTAGGGGTGGTGTTTGGTGTGTTTGGAGAAGAGTAAATTGCAATCTAAGTGGCTGCAGTAGATTGCAGTAGAGACGTGGAACATGGGGCCAGGTCTAGACTTCTCCCCTTAGGCCTTGACCACTAGACAAGAAAGCGGATCTCAGACCTTTCTGAACCATGGCTTTGGCAGGACTCTCCAGAGCAGGGCCAGAGAAGAGTCTGGAACACCTCTCAGACATCCATCTTGGTGACTGGGGTACTGCTAACGACACCGGGCCTATGGGGTGGGGAAGAGCCCCTGCCCAGAGTACCAGCCAGGCTGCGTTACTTATCCACCCCGTCAGCCAGTATGTGACCTGCTTCCCAGAGCTGTGGAGACACTGGCCCCAGACCCCTGTCTGTGCCGTCTGGGAGCTGCTGGTCCTGCTGGCGAGGCTGAGCCCTTGACCACAGTGTTCTCTTGCCCCTGTGCTCATGGTGACTCTGGTGTCCCAGGCCTGGAATCCCTGCCTGCCCTCCTTCCTGCAGGGGCCACGTGGCCCAAAGCCTCCCCAGTGTCCTGGCCCACAGACACCCCTTCTCTCGCCTGGCACACCTGCTGGCCTGGGTTCTCATTTGGGTTTTGCTCAGTACCTTTTGCAAGTTCTTTGTAAGTGTGAGCTGGCTTGTTTGCTGGATCTGCAGCTCCCTGAGGACAGGGACCACAAGGTGAGTGACCTTCATAGAGGGGCCCATGAAGTGTTGGCTGAATTAAGGAGTCAACCAACTGAGTCTTTTCAAACAGGTAGTCACTTGAAAGAAGGAAAAGACAAACTTAGATAGTGACCGTTGTGCTGAGTAACACCGCCCTTGCCAGGCCTGGGAGAGTTCTGCGCTGCTCCAGGCTGGAAGGTCCCCTCTCGCCCCTCCTCAGTTCCTGGACTCTGAGGCATTCGATGCTGTCTGAGGCTCAGGCCTCAGTTTCTGTCCTTGTGTAGACAAGCTCTGGTTATGTGTATTTCTGTGTGCATTTACCTGCTTTGCCTGTCCCATTTCTATGTGGCCTCACTCATACTGGCCAGAAAGAAGGCATGCCTCCTGCAGGTGGGGGCTGGGTACTGAGAGTTCCCCACCTCTTGCAGCCCCTGTTGATGTCAGAACTTTGGGGACCCACATTAGTTCACCAGGCATAGTGCAGGAAGTAGAGAGCCATGGGACACATGGACCACCTGATTTCCCAAGCCCTCCATCTCACTTGGAATAAAAGTGGACATCCTCTAGCAGCCCGAGGACCTGGCCTACCGCCCCTCGAGGGCCAGTCTCTCTGCCCTCACTCCTCCCACTCTCCTGGCAGCCACGCTGCCCAGCCACCAGCCCCTGGGCTTGTGTGGACACAGTCCAGGTCTCTGCCCTTAACTCTCTGCTCGGACCTTCTTTCCACAGCTGTGCACGTGGCCTGTCCCGTCTTCGGCCGGAAGGCTGCCCTCTCTGGGAAACCGTCCCTGTTTAAAATTGCATCCCTGTAGCACTTCCTTCCCTGCTCTGTGCTCCTCGGTGGCATGCAGCACTGTCTGACAAACTGATCGTTACCTATTTCTGTGTTCTCCCTCCCCCCAGATGTAAGGTCTGTTGAGACCAATGTCTTTCCCCATCTTCAGGGCCTAGGTAGTACCTGGCTCATAGGTGTGCTGGGTATTTATGTGTTGAAGGAAATTGCATACTGTGTCTGCATTTCAGCTGTCCTGTCTTCGTAAGGGCTGGTAAGGTCCTGAGGTGTAGGGACCATGGTCTGCATGTGCTCTGGCACTCCAGGAAGTACAGGTGATACAGCACTGAATACAGAGTTGAGTTCCCAAGAGAACGTTCAGTAGCCAGGTTCTAAAGTCAGTTGGCAGAGCAAACACCTCACAGTCCACCTGCCCTGGAAGGGCCTTGAGTTGTCTGTGAGCTCAGAGGCCTGCAGGAACTGGGCTCCTGAGGAGGTTGCACATGTGGTCCCACGTTCTGGTCCTCCCGAGCCCTGCCATCACCGAGGGGAAAGCAGGAGGACTGGTCAGCTCACTTCACTTGTTTCTCTTTCAGTTCTGGGAGCAGTGAAATCCATGTCAAACTCCCTTTGTGGGAGTGTGAGATCCCGCTGGAGCATACTTTCAAGTACGTGTGAGAAAAGAGACGGGGCCGAGACCGGTGCAGCGAATGCGCATCGGGCACGAGGCAGGACCCCTCTCCCAGCCGCTGGGCCACTCGAGGTCCAAGAGCAGCGGGGGGATGGGTGCTGCCTTTCCTTGCCCACCGCTGTCTCCAGCACTGCCCCCTCCCTCTGGTGGGTGCCTAGGAAATGTGTGAAGAGTAATGAATGTCAGCTGAGACTTTGGACTTTGTGATCTCTAATGATATTTCTGGCCCGGAAGGTGGTCTCTAGATGTGTGACTCAGAGAGAAGTATGCACGTGGCCATAAATAAGGCAACCCCAGATGCATTGTGAGCTCCCATTTTCCCAAGGAGAAGATCGAAAATAGTTCTTCTGTCCAAAGTGGCATGAATAAACTCTTTGGGTCAGATGTCTGTTGAGAGGGACAGGAATTTAGTTAACCTTCCGTATACTCTTTCGTGTAATGTAATTTAAAATACGGATTAGATGTATTCCTGACTCACGTGTCCTAGAGCACTTTTGTTCCCTCTCTTCCCTTTCACCTTTGTGGACTCCATGTCGTCATGGACGCAGGCCCCACTTGATTGGCACGCTTCCACTGGAGAGCATGTCCCTGGACTGTTCTGATTTCTCAGGTTTGTCAATTGGCGCTGCAACATAGCCTCTTACTGTGTGCTCTTTAGAAGGTTGTCTCTGACAACATCCAACCATTGCAGTGGTCTTTAGGAAGAATTACTAATCTGCGATATGTCGACTGGTTTTTGGCTTTTCATTTGGTGCCATCCAGGTGACCTCTAGAAGCATGTCACCCCAGCACTGATGAGGTTGCTGCAACCCCTGTTCTGCACCCCGCTGTGCTTTCTTTAAAATAATTGAGAGAATGCCCTGGAACAGGAAGGATTTAAATGATGTACGGATACTTCCTCACTGCTCCAGGCCGGGAGACCTGGACAAGGCCTGGCTGTGGGTTAAGCTCCCCTTCTGGGCCAGCAGCGACACCATAGTCATTTGTATCTGAAATAAGATTCTTCCAGCTGGGTGGCTGTAACTGTCGTGGCCATGTGGGTTGGTTGCACGTAGGGCCTCGTGCTTTTACGTGGATCAGAATGGTATGTCTTGATCTGAGATAACTGATTAAAATGGAGTCAGTCCAAAGACTGCGTTGTGTCAGCTCAGTGGAGGCAGAGGTAAGGATTTTTTCTTTTCAGGGCTTCATGGTTGCCTAAGTGATGGTTCTTTAGATTCCTCGTGCTTCTAAAATTAGCTGGCCCTTTGGTTCATAAGCCCTGCCTGTTGGACAGGTGCAGACGACTTGTTTGTTCAATGGTGGCTGCAGCTGTAACTGTTTTTCATCCTCATTCCATCCTCAGTCTCCTCCAGTGCACGCACTTCCTCCTCTTCCTCCTCCTGTATCAAGCTCCCAAGGCTCATCCTGCCTGGGGGGCACCTTTGAAGGCAGAGGAGATGCTGGACCACAGGTTGGAGGCCTGGCCTGCACTCCCAGTGTCTGCCCCAGCTGGTGGCCTCAGGCGAGCCCAGTAACCTCGTCGGTCTCTGTTTTACACACGTCCTTTGGGCTTTTCTTACCTGCCCTCCTCTGCCACGTGACCTGCTGGTTCCCCAGGCAGGGTCTCCAAGGTGAGAACTCCCTTGGATAGCCTTTATGTTCCTACTTACAGGGCCAGACCCTCAGTTTTCCCAGAGGAGGCAAGGGGCCCTGGTCTAGAGAACTGGCTCCTGCCGCCAGACTCTCATTGAGACCAACGTGAAGACGGTAACACCACTTCTGAGAGGACAACTAGCAAATCGCCAGTCCTCCGGTTTGCTTCTTGGCGTATTGCTTTTCCTGTGGGCAAAATTCAGTTGCAGTTGGAGGTACCTTTCTGGATTGAGGAGGAATACACCTACATTTAACAATTATAGGGAGCCTTTTTGGGAAGGAACTAATCAAAGGAGCTGCTCATCTTAGAAAAACCAGGAACTACACATAAGACTTTCTATATGTGTATTTGTATATAAACAAGTGATCAAAATCATAATACCCAGAGAAAACAATTCTTTACATTTGGTGTGTAATCTGTATGTAAATATATACGTTTAAAGTAGAATCACAGGACGCCTGGGTGGCTCAGTCAGTTGAGCATCCGACTTTGGCTCAGGTCACGATCTCATGGTTCGTGAGCTCGGGCCCCTCATTGTCAGTGGGATTCTCTGTCTGTCTCCCCACCTCCTCTGTCCCCCATGGGATTCTCTCTGTCTCCCTCCCTCTATGCCCCTCGCTCACTCGTACCCTCTCTCAAAAAAAAAAAAAAAAAAATTGAAGTAGACTCACACTACGCATACTGATTTTACAATGCAGTATCAAGATGGTCTTTCCACCTATGAAATGGGTCTGTATCGTGTTTTGGGGTGAAAACAATTACGCAGTATGGGTAATCCACATGGGTAGCCATGTGGGACACAAGATGTTGATACATACACTTGGCACTTGACTATTTGCTCACGTGGTCACTTATCTCTATACAAATGCCTTGAAATGGAATTAGCCAAATAGAATGAAGAGGTAGCAAACTTGTCCTCCAGACAAGTCCTACTAACCCGCTCTGCTGTGGCCCACGTGCTGACACTCGGGGACTCAGTGGTTTGCCGAGGCTTTGACAAGAAGGCAGCATGGCGTAAATTGTACAGTTATTACTGTTGTCATCATCACAGCTCCTGGGGATCTTACTGCTTTTTAGTTTAGAACCATTCTTTGAGTCCTGTTTGCCTTTTGATTTTGCTTCTAAGAGCAACCAGTGTATTTTCTCTCTCTCTCTTTTTTTAATTGTGGACTTTTCTCATGCTCTGCTTGCAGCTCCAGAAATACAAGTGATGTGAGCAAGAATTTGTGTTGGTTGAACACCGTGTGACAGGCTCAGAGCTGTGTGCTCTTCACACTCAGCTTCATTTATGCCTCACCACACGTCTGCGGGGCAGGGGCTGCTGCTGCCGTGTCACAAATGAGGAGGCTGGGGAACCAGATGGTGGTGTGGCGTCTGGCGCCCGGGCACCCATAGGTGAGGATTCTGTCCTTTGAGCTCAACGTGGGACTTCAGGGCTCAGGCCTCCCAGTCAAAGGGCACAGGTGATGGCTCGTGGGGCTCTCGGCTTGGGCTGGTGTCCTAGCTACTTAGAGCGGTGATCGTGATCAGGGAGGAGTGTGCAGTCTGGGTGGGATGAGAGAGGCAGATGGGAAAACCAGATCTGCTTTCTGGTCCTTTCCGTGTCTTTAGCTTGTTTGAAATATTTAGAATTCCCACGGCATCAGATAAGCCCATGTTCACGTGTAACAATACGTGGTTCGCAGCCACCAGCGATGCTATCTGAGGGAAGGATTGTCTCTCATCCCGCCTCCTTCGGTAAGAACAATGGAAATGGGCCACAGGCAGGATTTCCCAGGCCCTCTGGGGCTGGAACTTGGCAGCCCGGGGGACTGCTCAGTGAGCCTGTGCGGAGGCACCGTGAGCTAGAGAAAGCCAAGTCCATGGGAAGTCCGTGATGGGAGCTTTTCAGTTGTGGAGCACTTGTTGACACACCTTCAGCCTAACTAGAGCTGTACATTTTTTAAAAAGTATTTTTAATGTTTATTTTTGAGACAGACAGAGCACGAGCGGGGGAGGGGCAGAGAGAGAGAGGGAGACACAGAATCCAAAGCAGGCTCCAGGTTCCGAGCTGTCAGCACAGAGCCCGACGCGGGGCTCGAACCCACGAACCGTTGAGATCATGACCTGAGCCGAAGTCAGATGCTTAACCGACTGAGCCCCCCAGATGCCCCAGCACTGTACATTTTTAATGATACTTGTATTCCTTCTTCATGAATAATCAACTGGAAATTTACCAGTCACAAGTAATTTCTGACTGTAGTGTGTTTGAGAATTGCTAGAAAACTAACACTTCGTTTCTCTTTGATTACTGGAATTCTGTCTGGCTGCATTTACTAGGAAACCCAAAATAACCAACTTAAAACAAGTTTGTTTCTTTCTCACACAGAAGATAGAGGAAGTGGTAATTTCAGTCCAGGCATGGTGTCTCTGTAGTCTTTAGGGCCTGGGCACCTTCACTTGTCCTTGGTGTGGCTTCCATGCCCAGGGTCACCTCGTGGTCAGGCATGGCTGTGGGAGCTGCCGTGTCCATAGTCCAGGCAGCAGAAGTCCAGGCGGGAGGAACAAGGGCCCATCTCCTGCCCAAGGTGGCTCCCCTTTTAGCCCCTTCCTACTAGTCCTTACATCACTACACTATGACTCACTGGCCAGAGCGTAGTCGGGTGGTCACAAGTGACTGTAGGAAAGGCTGGGAGTGTCTTAGCTAAGATTCTGTTGTCCTAAATAAAAGTGGAGTGCGGTCGTCCAGGTAAGGAAACTGAGGCTCAGAATCAGTAACTTGTCCCAGGTTGTACAGTCTGTCATGGTGGGCATGTGTGCTCAAAACTTTATTGCTGGTTGAGAAAGAAAGTTGACATCTTTGTTCCTGAAGACTGAGTGGTCGGGGATGGGGGCACCCCTCAGGAGAGTGGGCCGGGAAAGCAGCGGCCAGGGCACTGCCGTGGAGGTGCTGAGGGCTTCCCGGCCCGTGATCCTGCCTGTTTGCCCGGGTCCCCCATGGGGGTCCACGGTCTGTGTGCCCTGGCAGAGCAGCCCCCGTGGCCATGCAGCTGGAACACGGGCTCCAGGCTGGGACCTGGCCACCCGCAGCAGGTGCAACCTCTGTCCTTCGTCTGTCACTCACCGTTCAGCCGTTGCTCCCGTCTCCTCCTTGGCCTGCTGGTCTCATTAACTCCTCCTCCTGGCTTGCTTGGAGAGCTGCGCCCTGACCCCTGGAAGGTGCCCAGTTTTTCTGTGCTTTCAAAGTCCCTTAGACTACACCGCACACTTTGTAATTATGTTTGGCGTTTTGGTGTGATTATTCAATGCCTCTCTTCCCCCGGTCGATTGTGAGCTTCTGGAAGGCAGGGACTGTGATCTCACTTCCTGCCATGCTACACAACTACGGTTGTGAACAGATAGTTGGTTATTCCCAGGAGAAGCAACATCCCACCCTCCAAGGACCTCTGTGAAGTGGCCCCCACACACACTGTTGGTGAGCCCAGCCCTGGGGACTGGAGGGAACAGAACAGTGCATGGTGTTGCCCAGGGAGTCTGTGGGCGTCCCTGGCAAGTAAGTCCCCCAGTCAACGACACCTCACGTTGGCCTGGCCCTTCCATGGCTTATCCACATTTGTGTCTCAGTTCTCACACAGCCTCCAGGAAGGGCGGGTAAGGTTTGGATGATGCACTCACATGTGGGCCAGGCCTCCTGTGAGGGGTTCAGCAGGGGCGGAGAGGGCTCTCTTCCCCCCCACCCTTTTCTGGGTGGCTCTCGGACACCTGAGAGGGCGTTTGGCTTGTTTACCCCGGGCCTCCAACCTTCCTGGCAGTGGGAGCCTGTCTGTTCAGCATATGGGAGGCTGTGGGCAACGTGGAAAGCTGTCTTTGAGTTTCCGCAACAAAGTCCCAAAGTCCCGCTCCAAGCCAAGTGCCTGGAACCTGTGTCCTGGGGACAGAGGCGCCCCTCTGGGGCCAGCTGGCTTCCTAGTGCCACTCTGCTGGGAAGGTGGGTTCCTCCAGAGCGGGGCAGTGCACAGGCCAGCCCGGCCCTCAGAAAGGTAGTCCTGCAGCTGCTGCCGCCTGGCCACCCTGCCACAGGCTCTCGGGAAGATGCCCAGCGTGTCCGGGCCGAGTGCCCTTCCCAGGGGCGTGACTACCTATGTAGGTGGGCCCCTTGGGAGCGGCCGACAGGTACCTCGTGCCTAGCATCTCTTCAGGAGTCCCATGGAGCAAGTGGCCTCAACTTGGCTCTGTGATGGATAAACTCCGCTGGGCTGAGCTACTCAGGTGGGGTTTGATTCCCAGTCACCCCAGGATCCTGTGAGGAGCACACACCAGGACCCCCACAGTTGTGGGGGCAGGAGCTGTGTGGCTCTGTTTTCTTTCCTGTTGGAAGTTGCTCGGAGTGAATGATGATAATAGGTGCCGTGGTTAGGTGTCAGGGGCTAGGTCCTGAGCTACGGCACACGCTGTTTACCTTAAACCTTGCTGCAGCCCCCCGAGGTAGGCATGCTCTCCTCTGTTTACAGACGCCGGGATCTGAGACACAGTGAGCTCACACAGCTGGGAAGTGGGGAGCTGGGTCTGAGCTGGCCGCGTACTTCCTGGAAAGCCTGCGGGCTGCGGCACGCGCGTCCCTGGGCAGGGCGGGCCCACCGGCCCCGACCGCTCCGGGGCTCTGTGGCCGCGGAGCTCCCTAGCACAGCGGTGCTCGAGTGGTGGCGTGTGCCGTCTCCTGGAGGCTTCCAGGGGTCTGACGGTCGCGACTCCAGCAACGCTAAGATGTGGCCTTGCCCTTCTCAGTGCGCCAGCTTCACCTTTGTGGTGCAGCAGCAGCAGCAGCAGCAGCGAGGGCATCACCCTGCTTGTCACCGTGGCAGTGATGTGCACCACACCCACATCTCCTACGAAAGAAAGCAGTAAAAATGATTAACTTTATTAAGTAATCCTGATCCTCGAGTACACATCCTTTTAACATTCTACGTGATGAAATAGGAGTCAGATAAGTGCACACACGAAGTATGATAGATGCCCCAGGGAGAAGCACATGTCCAGTCGTTTGACTTGTGAGCTGAACTGGCTTTTTCCTGGAGCTGCGTGTTTCCTTCAAAGAATGACTGACGTACAAACCATGGTTAACCAGACTCAGGGATTTAGTGGGCATCTTCCTGAAAATGAACAGTAAGCCAGCCCACTACTTCAAGGAAGACACCTGCCCTCTGTTTTTAGAATTGTCGCCAGTGATAAAGTTGTTCGTCTGTTTGTGGCCAATGATAAAATGAACTTTCAAGGGGAAGTTAGAATTTTGGAAAATTTGTATCTGCCACTGTGAGCTTGACAGCTTCCCAATAGTTACAGACTCTTCTGATGAGATTGGACGTGATACCGTGTGACTTGAGATTGGAGGTGATACTGACGGTGTGATCTGAGTGTGAGGAACTACGTACCCTTAGGTGCGTCAGCGCTGTTAGATCTACGTAATCTCAGTGTTTTCCAGATGAGCCACACATGCCCTTAGAAGCCATACATGTGTAAAAGAGCCATTCCAAATGTATGGTAAACGAGTGAATTGTAACAGAAGCATAGGGAAAATTCACTAAGGATTCAGATTCTATATTGCGGCTAACCTTTAAGAAGTTACCACTTGTCAGGTTTGGCTGTGTACGGAAGAACGTCCACAGTTAGGGATCTGAAAAGACTGTTCAAACGCCCTTCCCCTTTCCAGATCCTTATCTGTGGGAAGCTGGATGTTCTTCCCGCACTGCAACCAAAACACAGCACAGCCGACTGGATGGAGGAGCAGACAGGAGAACCCAGCAGGCTTCTTGTAAGCCAGAAATTGAAAAGGATTCCAAAAATGTAGAACAATGCCAGTTGTCTCATTACAGTTGTTTGGGAAGGTAGTTATTTTAACTATTTACATTGACGTGTAATGCATTTATTGTTTTTTAATGAATTAATACTTGTAAAAAGTCCCCTTTTTCATTTCTAGTATGGTAAATTTTGGTAGATATAACCCACAAAAACAAAACCTTTTTAGAGTCCTCAATAATCGAGTGTGAAGGAGTCCGGAGACTCAGAACGTTAGAGAACTGCCCTTGCAGGCCCCTGGGGAGTCTGATGCCAGAAAGTCCTCCTTCTGGGAGCTGTCCTCCCCCTGTGTCTCTGAGCCCCTCCTCAGTCCTCCAAGAGCGCCCTCTCGTGCACAGATGGGTCTTTGCACCAAGCAGTCTGTCCCTGCCCTGGGTCCCGTGGGGGCAGGGCTGGGTAGCCCTTGGCGGTGTGCGGGACAGTTCAAGTCTGCAGGAGTGCGACCTGCCAGCCCCGGCCCGGTCCGCCCAGCTCCCATGGGAAGCCCGCCTGGGCCGCCCGAGGCTGCTGCCGGATGGCCAAGCTTTGGATCAGCCGCAGCTTCTGCAGAGAAGGGTGAATAGTTGGGAGCAGAGCAGAGCTCACAGGCATTTCCCAGGGCCCCAAGGTCTTGTGGTTGTAGCTCCTCCCTGTGATGTGAGGGGACAGAGGAAAGCAGCTGAAATCCGTGCACCAGCAGGTGGAGGCCCCTTTGTGTCACAAGGGACCAAAGCTGCCCATCGCTGCTCTGTCCTAAAATTGTATTCTTTTCAAGATTTTGGTCACGCGAATAATACACATACCTCTTTGTTTAATGTGTGTGTGCACGCACATGCTCGTAATGAAAGAAAGCCTCACCTCTCTGGACCGTGGCTGCCAAACTTCACCCCCAGAGACGATGACCTTGGTCTGGGTGTTTCTTCTCCGTCTCTTTGATTTATAACGGTGCACACACAGAGACAGATAGCTACACCTGGGTAGGTTTTGCTTGCGGAGGATGTAGTTATAATTCACATGCCATCCAATCCACCCTTTTTAAAGTGCAGTCTGGGGTGCCTGGATGGCTCAGTCGGTTGCGTGTCCAGCCCTTGACTTCAGCTCAGGTCATAATCCCAGGATCGCGGGATCTATCCCAACTTGGGCTCCATGCTGAGCATGGAGCCTGCTTAAGATGCTCACTCACTCGCTCTCTGTCTCTCCCTCTCCCCCCCCCTTCCCTCTGCCCCTCTCCCCCAATTGCGGGCTCTCTCTAAAATAAAGATCAAGTGCGTAATTCAGTGGTTTTAGTATGTTGGAAGAGCTGTGCCACCTTCACCACTGGCTGATTCCAGAGCTTTATCATTCCCCCAGCAGACGTGTGTTTTGACCCTATAGGGCTCTGGTCCCCACGGTGAGTCTGCCAGGTACTAGGCATGTGTCATTATCACTGTTCATGCAGCCTGGTCCTGAGGCAGGGATTCTAGTCCCAGGAGGACCGAGGCTCACAGAGGGTTTGTGGCTCACTCAGGGCCACCGGCTTCAAGGGCAGGGCTGACTCCAGACCTCCACACTCTGCTGTGTGCCCTGTTTTCCGATTAACCGGCGACTGACATGGGGCAAATCCTTGCCGTGTTGTGACTGGGAGAAGGGGATGGGGTCTTGGATTCCTGCCTTCCTGAGCCCACATTGGAACTGTGTCGTGTCCTCAGAGCTACCCCATTCCTCAGTAGGTGCTTAGAGCATTGTGTTGGATGCAGATGGATCCTGGGATCGGTGGGGTGGGAGTAAGAGTGAGGCAGTACGACAGTTTTGCTCGGTTTTGTGGCCTGAAAGCCTAAAGCCCGTAGTGGGCACCTCAGGACATTATTTCCTTCCTCACACCTGGGGAAGCCTTCACGTGGCCCCTCCAGCTCATCAGAGAAGAAGCCAGAGCCTCTCCATGGGCGTGAGGCCTGATTATTTTCTGTGGCGTAACTGAGGTGCAGGGCAGAAGTTTCTATTCTGCAGTAGGCCTGCGCTGAGTGCCAAGTGGGACCAGGCTCCAGTGGCTGCTGGCCCAGCAGGTGGCACTCAGGACTCCACGGGGCTCAGGAGGGAAGCTGTGGGTGGCTTTGCAGAAGGGGCCTGGCTCTGTGCCCGGGAGATCTATGTCCTCCCCCCAGAAGCCTTAGCACCTGCTGCCCTTGGGAAAGTGAGGCCACAGCAGGGACAGGCCGTGGATCCACAGGCAGACGTGGAGCTGGCTTTCATCTCATTTTAGGGTGACGAATGATTCCATTCTACATGGAACCACAGTGGGTCCTGGGCTCTGTTGATTGTGGGTGTGGGGGCCAGAGTGGGCCTCACGTGGGCTAGGAGCACGTGCAGGCCTGCCCATGCATCTCTTGCCAGAGACCACTCAGGACCTCTCTCCTGGGCATACCGCCCCCATCCTCTGGGGCTCCCTGAGTCTGTCCTCCGCTCCCCAGGGCCTTACCATCCCATGGCAGGCCATGGCCCTTGCCGTTCTAAGGGTTTTCTTGCCGATCTCAGGGAAGTGAGTCTGTGCTAAGAATGACAGTGGACGGCGTGGGGACGCTGCAGGCGCAGGGTACGCGTCAGAGGCCATGGTACCTTCCCAGGCATCTTGAGCCTTCTAACACATGAGCCACCTGGCCCAAGCTGCTGCCCTCCCCTGGCAAAGGTCAGGACCATTACTTCCAGCCCAGCCTCATCCTGAAAATGTCGTCACGGGGTCACTGATCTCTTTATCAGGTGCCAACCAGTAACCTAACCTCCGCCCTGCACACCTTTCCGGATCCTGCTTCATTTCAGCCTCTGGAAAGCAGCTGTGTTTCCCAAGGGCCAGTGGCTTGTAAAGCAGCAGCTGCTGGGGCAGCGGCACATAGCTTTCACCCAGGACTAAGTGGGAAAGCCCTCCATGCCCTGGAACTGCCCTGGAAAGCCGGGAAACAGGAACCGAAGGCTAAAGAGAAGCCATTGAAAACACCTAACATTGTGGTTGTGCGGGCGCGTGGCCCTGGGTGTGACGTGAGTGTGCTCACTTTCTCTGAAGTGGGGATGTTGGGGGGACTGTCCCAGGGGACTGAGGGGGACAGGTCAGCACCCATAGCAAGCACCCCGGGAGTGTCTGGATGACTACTTTGCCAGATCCTCATGTGGAGGGTCTGTGTCCCTGGTACCCTGCCCTTGCAGCCTGCGTGGGGCACGGCCCTGACCGGGTCCCTGCACTGTGAATCTGTGACATGAGGACTTCATTTAAGGACTGTCCTTGGGGGGCACCTGGGTGGCTCAGTTAATTCAGCGTCCGACACTTTGGTTTCAGCTCAGGTCATGACCTCACGGTTTGCGGTATCGAGCCCCGCACCCAGCTCCACGCTGACCCAGCTCCCAAGTTCAGAGCTTGCTTGGGATTCTCTCTTCCTCTCTGCCCCTTCCCTGCTACCTCGCTCTGTCTCTCAAATAAATAAACGTAACAACAAAAAAGAATTGTCCTTATGTGATGTGCTTTGGTCACGGAGGGCACCTCTGTTCCTTTGCGGGGTGGCGCCTGAGCCCTGGGGGCCCCATGTCTGTGCCCTCACACCTGTGTGCTGCTGGGGTCAGCGCCTCGTTGCCGGGCCAGGTGCGGCGCGGGCAGCTGGAATGCTGGCTCTGAAACCCAGCACCGGCAGTACCTCTCCGTCCACAGAAGCCCGAGGGTGTAACGGGCCATACAGTGTGAAGTCCCCTGGGCCTTCACTCGGATAGGCTTCCAGGCACCTCTCTTTCTTCACAGTTTGTATCTAAAAGACCGGACTGGGAGACTGAGAGGCTTGTCCTGGGTTTCCGGGGCTGCATGTTGACCTCGCTGAGCCCCCAGGACCCCAGGCCTCCGTCTCCTCTTTTGGGAACTGCGAACTGACAAGGCAGGGTCTGGTGACCCCTTCCCTAGCCTCTGGTGATCCGTGCTCTGACCAGGGTGTGATCTCAAATTAAACGTTTGCATTCGTAGCTTCATTTGAGCAGTGTGCATTTTTATTGGAAAACTGTTTTTGCTTTTGGACATGGTTTTTTTTTTTTTTTTTTTTAAGATCATAGCAATCTTAGAGTTTTTATTACACCTCAGATGATGCAGTTTTGTGGCATGCACGTTGGTTTTATATTGGGAGGTGCTGGGGGGTGGAGATTGAATTCCAGAGAAGTTCATGATCTGTTTTTCAGAAACCTCTTTCCAGACCAAAGGGCCCCCCCCGCCCCGCAGTCTCTGCCACAGGTCACAGTTCCAGAAAGCAGCTGGAGATTGGTTCGGATGTAGAGGGGAGGGGAGACGGGAGCAACAGAGCCCTGCTGTGCAAGGGAGGCACAGAGGCAGGCGGTGGCCGAGTGGAAGCGTCCCTGTGCACACTGTAGGCGTCCACGTGGCTGGCAGCTGTGCCTGCTTTAGGAACAGAGGTCGTCTCAGAGTTGGGTGGGCACCCACGGAGGGCTTTGCTCTGTGTGGCAGGCTCAGGCCTTCATGATGGTGGAATTCTAGAAGCAGAATCTTGTGCTCTAGGAAACTGTGGAATCAGATCTACTGATGATGGTGAAAAGGCCGGCCACACTTGGGTCTTCAGAGGTGGCCTAAGTGCGCATGTGGCCGCGGGACACGGGGGTGCCTGGAGGACCCGGGCTGGTGCCGCCTCAGAGGCGCCCCAGATGCTTGTAGGTGAGGATAGCCTACGGCAGGTGTGGCCCATATTCGGAGATTCCGTGTAATGCAGTTTTCCTCGGATGCAAGTCAAGCCTCTTAAGGAAAAGTGCCTTTACTGCCATCGGGAGGGCGCCCGGTGGGCTGGTGAGGACCCCCAGGCCCGGCACACACGTTCCAGTCCTGCCTGGAAGCGGACCTCCTGAGATGCTCTAGAGGCTCTGTGGCTTCCCTTTCTTGACCGGGCGCTGGGGAAACTCAGCTGCCTTCCGGGTTGGGTGGTGGCAGAGTCGTGCCAGGGTCTTAGCTCCACTCATCCTCTTACGTGCCACGTGACCTCGAGTAAGTCCCATCTTTTGTTGGTTTCCATGTCTTCAAAGGATTATTATAATTAGCAATTCAAAAGAACAGGTCATAATATATAATATGTGAACACTTGGGACATGTTCTGCTTCATAGTGGTCAAAGAAGTAAGTAACCAAGTGTCCTTTTAACATTACAAATTAGCAATTAACAGTAGTACCTGAAGTTTGTACTGTAAATTGTCATCATCCTTCCCAAAAAGCTCAAAGTGGCCATTACCTTTTGACCTAATGATTTCACTTCTGGCAAGTTTGACCAAAGGAAATAACCCAAGAAAAGGAAAAAGCATTAGCCAAAGGTTTTCTGAGGGTTTTTTGTTTGTTTTTATGAAAGTAACAAGAAGCCTTGCAAATGCTTTCATAAGGGCTGGTCAGGTAACCATGTTGGGCCCATTGTAGGGAACATTAAAATTGCTGGTCGTGGTGTCTTGTAAGATGGAGAAAATACATGTGACACATGTTAAAACTCACACCAGCAACTATGTAGAAATATATGTGACTGCATACAGACTGACAGCCATGCAGAGAGACTGGCTGCATGAGATAAGGCAGTTTTGTTTTTTTAATGTTTTATTGATATAATCACATGATTTCTCCATTTAATAAGTGCAATTCACTCTTGTATTTTTTAATTTTTTTTAATTTCTTTATTTTGAGAGAACACAAGCTTGAGCTGGGGACGGGGGTGGGGGTGGGGAGAGGGGTGAGAGAAAGAAACCTTAGCAGGCTCTGCGTTGTCGGTGCAGAGCCTCATATGGGGTTTGAACTCTAGGACTGTGAGATCATGACCTGAGCTGAAATCCAGAGTCAGATGCTTAACCGACTGAGCCACCCAGGTGCCCCAATTCACTGGTTTTTAATGTATTTTGCAACCATCATTACTACCAGTATTGGCAAGGAAACCAAAAGGAAACTCTGATTCATCACTCTGCCCACCTCCACGTCCTAAGCCCTGACCACCATGAATATGCTTGTTTCTGGGTTGGTCCGCTCTGGACTTCCCATAGAAGGGGTCACACCGTATGTAGCCTTTGGTGTCTGGTCTCTTTTGCTGAGCGTCCTGTTTTCCAGGTTCAGCCGGGCTGTAGCATTCCGCTGGGGGTGCACAGCAGCACGGCTGCAGTTCAGCTATCCACGCATCAGTGGTTGGATGCTGTCGGTCGTTTACACTTTTGGCTCCTATGAGTAATGCTGCTATGAACATTTGTGTACAAGTTTTCTGTGTGATCTTTCATTCTCTTGGGCAGACACACCGGGGAGGGGAATCACCTGGGTCAGGTGGCAAGTGTTATTAACCTTGGGGAGACCAGCCAGTGTAAAGCTGCTGTGCTTGTGTCCCCCCACGGCCGGCAGTGTGTGGGGTTCCAGTTTCTCTACATAGTGCTTGTTACTTTCTCGTTGTGGTAATGAGAAGTGGTACCTCATTGTGGTTTGCATTTCCTTTTGGCTCACAGTGTTCGGCTTCTCGTGTGCTTACTGAGCATTTGTTCTTTGGAGAAATGTGTATTCAGATCTTTTGCCATTTTTTAACTGGGTTGTCTCTTTATTAATGAGTTCTTTATATCGATATTCCAAATACAGGTTCTCTAGCAGGTAGAGGATGTGTAAAAATCCGCTGTGCCATGTGCTGTCTCTCCACTTTCTTGGTGGTGCCCTTTGAAGTGAAGTCCCAAGTTTTTAATTTTACCGACAACGATTTTCTCTTTTTCTTTTGTTGCTTGGATTTGGTGTCTCAGGCCCTGCCACTGATGTGTGAGATTTAATCAACTTCCTGACTCCAGGCTCCCTCCAGCCCCGGCAGGGTTGCCCGGGGCCCTTCATCCCCATGTGGCTCTAGGATGCTTTCACTGCATGTCTCTTTGTCCTGTTGAGAGTTACTTCTATCATTTCACTTAGAAAAAAAAAAAAAGCATTGAGCCCCACTCCAAAATGCGACTAACTTCTAGCCTTCTATGCTGGGCACAGTGAAAAGGAGGGGCCTTGCTGAAGGAGACAGGATGCCAACCCAGGGCAGGAAGGCTCCAGGTTTCCCGTTTCTCCCCAGGGCCCAGCAGCAGATGCTCAGGGAGCCTTGGGAGGGAAAGAAATGAGGGGAATGTTTCACTCCGCATCTTCCTTCCCACCCTGTTCTCAAGAAACATGAGGGCCTCTGCCTCATGCGCACAGCGGCTGTGAGAGCTGCGGAGTAGGCAGACGCCTGTTCTCCTTTCTTCCTGCAGCGGGTGCGGGTCTGTGGGGGCCAGTCTGAGCCTGGTGGGGAGGGGTCTTGGGATCAGCAGCTGAGAGGAAGGGGAGCCGAGTGGGTGGGCAAGTGGGAGGGTGCTGTGCTGGGAGGGGCCGAACCAGCCGAACTGGGGAGGGAGTGTGGCTGAGGCTCTGCCTGCCTGTTCTCGCCCTGAACAGCCCCCCAGAGCCCTGCGTGTCTGCCCCTCCGGCAGTGGAAGGAGCCTGTCCCGCTTCCCCTTCTGAGTACCTGGGACTCGAGGTAACAAGCCTTCCAGATCCTCTCCCACGAGCAAGCCACAGTGCTCCGGCACGGAGGCAGCCCGCTCCCCTGGGAGGGAGGGAGGGTCCGCCTCACCAGGTTATGTCCTCGCAGGGCACCCTTGCCCTCTGGCTTGGTCAAGGGGCATGGGTGATGGCACAGGATGGTGGCTTTGGGCCTGGCATATCCTTGGCGATGGTGGGGCAGCTCCAGAGCTTAGAGGGACCTCAGTGACTCCACACCCCTCTCCTGAAGGGATCGGTCCGAGTCCCTAAGTCCTGTTCCCACACAGAGACTTATGTGGAGAAGTAGGAGCGACTTGAGCTGCCGGGGCAGGGCCCACCTGTGGGAGCAGTCACGGGAGGCTATGTGCTAGGGCTCCGAGGCCGGTCACAGGCTCACACCTGTCCGGCGTGCAGAGGCTGGGAGCTGAGTTCACGTCCGGGTTTTTGTTCTAGGTCCAGGAGAAGCAGCAGAGATGCCCAACGAGCCGCCCCCCCCTTATCCTGGAAGCCCCACGGCCCCGCTTCTGGAGGAGAAGAGTGGAGCCCCGCCGACCCCAGGTAGGGCTCAGTGCTCCTGATGGTCCCGGCTCCTAGAAGCTGGTGCCTGACTCTGCAGCCGCTGCCCTCTGAACTCCATCTCCCTGCTCTTCTCTGTCCAGGCCGCACCTCCCCAGCTGTGATGCAGCCCCCACCAGGCATGTCGATGCCCCCAGCAGACATTGGTCCCCCACCCTATGAGCCACCAAGTCACCCGATGCCTCAGCCCGGCTTCATCGCCCCGCACATGAATGCAGACGGCACCTACATGCCTCCGGGTAAGGAGGATGGGGGAGCGCAGACCCCTGCCCCCAGTGTATTTTCTGGGCTGCCATCCAGCCTTTGGTGCAGGCATTGTGTTCTCTTCTCTAGCGAGGGGGGGGCGCTGCCTCTGGGTGTGGGCCGGGGGTGGGGGACACACAAGTGTCCTAGAGCAGGGCGCTGCTGTGCAGGTACTGTGGGCAAGCCACGTGAGCCCTGGGCCCTGCTGGGGGGGCGGGGGGGGGGGGAGGCTAGCTCCTGGGAAGTCCCCTCAGGTGCAGTGCGAGGTACAGGCTCATGGGTCCCGCAGCAGCCTCTCCCTGCCAAGGTCTGGAGTCCGTGGTGGAGGCCCTGGCTCCTGCTCACCCAGCAGTTCTCCAGACGGACTTCTCAGGCCGGAGAAGGTCCCAGGGCTCTTGCATAGGCGGCCCCAGGTTAGGGGGGCTGGTCCCTAGTATTTCCGTGCTGGATCTGACGCTGGAGGGAGGGAGAGCCCGTGTGCGTGAGGGGCTGGGCTGGTGCGCGGCGAGGCTTTCCCTCCTACGAGACACAGCGCCCGGTCCCCTGTGCGCCAGAAGCAGGGAGCAAACACACGAGGTGGAGACCAAGGAGATGAGAGGCCTTCTCCCACGTCTGCCACGTCTGACTGGACCAAGATGCTGCTCTGTCCTGGTGCTCACAGGGTCGGGACCAGGAAGGGCTGGGAGAATGTGGTGGGCACCTTGGCCCAGGGCCTGGCCCCTGGGGCCTCATTTTGTGTCCTGGGGACCTTAGGGCTTTGTGCTTAGCTCTCATGTGGGGCGGGTGGCAAGCCAGTGACGTCTTCGTTTTCTGTGCCGTTCTAGGTTTCTACCCTCCTCCAGGCTCCCACCCACCCATGGGCTACTACCCACCAGGGCCCTATCCGCCGGGGCCCTACCCTGGCCCTGGGGGCCACACTGCCACAGTCCTAGTTCCTTCAGGGGCCGCCACCACGGTGACGGTGCTGCAGGGAGAGATCTTTGAAGGTGCGCCTGTACAGACGGTGTGTCCCCACTGCCAGCAGGCCATCACCACCAAGATCTCCTATGAGATTGGCCTGATGAACTTCGTGCTGGGCTTCTTCTGCTGCTTCATGGGGTAGGTCATGTGGGTCCTTGGCGGCGGTGGGGGGGTGGGGAGGGTAGGGGCTGGAGTAGGTCTGGGTGCCCTGAGTGACTTCTCCAACCTCCCCGCCTTCCCGGTCTCTGCTTCAGGTGTGATCTGGGCTGCTGCTTGATCCCTTGCCTCATCAACGATTTCAAGGACGTGACGCACACGTGCCCCAGCTGCAAAGCCTACATCTACACATACAAGCGCCTGTGCTAACGGAGCCGGGACTGGACTCCCTGCTGTCAGTCTGGCCCCCTGTGCTTTTCCTCCCCTCGCTCAGTGGCTCGCTTCCCTGCTCCCACTTGGGGATGGAAGCCGTTCCACCAGTCCCCTGGAAGTCCTGTCCTTTCCGGCTTGCCCTTCCCTGAGCATCTGACTCTTTCGGCAAAAAGTCTGTGGGATTTAAGGCCAAGGGTCAGCGAGTGGCAGGGGGAGGGCACTGAGCCGCGTTTTGCTTGGTGTTTGTGATGAGGAAGATAAACCGGGAAGGGTCTCCTCGCACGGTCTTCCTGCTGGGGTCTCATTCCTCCATTTCTGCACAAAGTATAGATTTGGTCCTGTCTCTCCCTGGGACCAAAAGCAGCCGGAGCAGAACTGGGGCCGGCACCTGTAGCCGCCATTATTTCTGATCTGCTGGGCCAAGAGTGGGGGAGTGGACTCAAGCAGGACAGGGTCGTAAGGCCTGGCTCTGTTGCTGGGGTGCCAGAGGTGGTCATGAGAACTAGAAGGACGGACTCTGGCCCTCAGAACTCTTACCACCTTGTCCAAATGCCCAGGAGTCACCTGGGGTAAGGTAGGGAGGTCAGCACACCTGCAGGTCATGGGGTAAGTGGTTAGGCCCCAGCTTGCCAAGAAGGGACTTGCCTCTTGGCCCCTGCCCAGCTCCCTTTCTGGCCACCCCTCCACACCCGTCTTTGCTAGCGCCAGAAGGAATGCCCTGGAGCCCAGCCCATCTGCCTGTACCACGTCCTTGCTGTGTATGGGCCAGACCTTTGCCCAGTGGCTGGTGTAGCCCAGCCGGGACCGGAGAGGACGGGGCCTCCTTGCAAGCACGCTCAGATTTGCAGCGGTTCTCCAGGGATCCTCCTTCCGGTAAATGCTGGGCCTCGTCCTGGCTGACTTGCTGTCACTGTGCTTATTTCAACAGCAGGTACAGCGGCAGGAACAGCTGTGGCACTGGACTGGGACAGGCTGGGGATGAGGAAGGAGCAGCCACACGTGGCGAGCGTGCCCTGGTGGACACCTGCCCTGGGCCTGAGCCCACACTGTATTTCCTGGTTTGTCTGTGAACTTGCTCCTGTGGACCGCCGTTCCGCCGCCGCTCTCCTCGTCTCGCACTGCCACTGCATGGCCTCCTGTCACTGTGAATCATGGCTGCTCTCAGTTTGTAGTTTCTCATTAAATTGGCCCTTTAACTCCCCTGCCCTGGGCCTCTCTGCTCTCTTGCCTGGCTTCCTTCTTCAAGGGGAAGAGGGTGGGGCTAGAAGTGGTCAAAGGGCAGGGTCTTAGTGCTTACAGTTCATTGACTGGCCAGAGAGGACACTGAGCCACACCAGAGCCCGCTGTGGACGTGGGCGAGCCGTGGGATTCGAGCTGTGCCCAGGCTGGGCTAGGAATCCCCTTCACGACACTGTAGGGTCACCTTACTATCTCTGATCCCGCTCTCACCCGTCTCCACACCACGGCCTCTGCCCACACAGTCTGCAGGCTGGAGCCCCCTGGCTCGAGCTCAGGGTCATCCCGCCCTGCAGGCAAATGCACTTGCTCCCTTAAGCAAGACAGAGAGGCCGCTGGTGCTGAGGCTTCTGGTCTGAAGGCTAATGGGAGGCAGGCAATCTGCCCCCAGGTTCTGAGCCAGCTCCTTCCCTACCCCTCAACTGTGAAAGTGGGTTGGCTTGGTCAGTAGTTGAAGACAAAGTTTTTCCCACTATTTAATCCTTCTTTGACTAAAACGGATCCTCGATATATAAAACAGGAAACATTCCTATCAATAAAAATATTTAAGTTCACATTTGTATTTTAGACCATGAATTGTCATATAATGCTTTTTATCCTATTTATAAACAAATTACCTCAAGATGTAGGAAACCTCCAAAGCACTTCCGAGAGAAAATCACAAGAGAAGATGGATTTGTGAGACACAGTGACTTTGCTCGGGGCGGAGGGCTGTGAGGTGACCAGGAGTGTTGGGAGCACAAGGCCGAGAGTGGCTGAGAAGGATCATGTTCGCGCCAGGAAAGGAGGAGGCAGCGAGCGGTCAGAGTCCACTTTATTGAGTGCTGCAGCGTTTACACAGGTCAAAGGAGGAGACAGGCCACAGCTAAACAGACGCCTTCTCAGGGGTTTCTGCTTGAGCAGGATGCGGCCTAACTGCTCAGGACAGAGCTCCCGGGGCCTCTGAGGCAGGGTGCAAGCCCCCCCCTCCCCCGCCTTGCCCAGAGCCACAGCAGCCTGGGCTTGCTAGTTGCCCTGTTCCCCCCAGGGGAAGAATACCCACCTAAATGCCAGCACAAGGACTAACGAAGGGAAGGAGCCTCAGGGTGAGCGGTGTGGATGCCCCGGGAGCAGAGCTGGTTCCAGAGACTCAGGCTGGCCTGCTGAGCTGCACTGGCTGCTCCCAGTGCCACAGCCCGATGGCTGCAGGAACGGAGGGCCTGCACCCAGCTCGGCGTCGAGCCCACACAGAGGACGCTACAGGCAGAGGCTTTAGCGTCTGGCTTTTATTGGTCGCTTGTTTTCTCAAACCCAGCATTTAAAAAAACAAGTCACCTGAGGTGGTAGTTTAGTCACAGGTGGAGGTGGGTACGGGCCGGCGGTCACTCGGGAAGACGGCGCCAACGCAGTGTGATGGGTCCTTCACATGTAGTACCAGGCCAAGAGGCCGGCAACAAGGGCCACCCCAGTGGCCAGAATGAGCTGGAGGCTGGGCTTACTCAGCACAGCTAGGGCTGTTCGGAAGGGGCAGCTGCTGCCCTCCAGGGCACCTGTGTGGTGGCACCAAGAGGGGACAGGGCATCAGTGGGGGGCACGGACACACCCACCCTGGAGGAGAGTTCTAGACAGGCAAGACCTACCTCTGTCTTGTTTAGCAGTGTAGTAGGGGCATTTACGCACATCTCCTTTCCCATCATGCACGGGGAGCCCATCCTCCAGGGTCTCTTTGGCCAACAAGGAGCCAGCCTGGTCCAGTTCATCGAAAATCTGCAGGAGCAGGGGATGAGCAGCTTTCAGTGGACTCCGAAGCCCAAACCAGCCAAGGAGCAGCCCTAATCCGCAGCGGGGCAGCCACACGGGCCTAACACTGCTCCCTGGCACAAGCTCAGGTGTGGCCACACCTGCACTGCTGACCGTGGGGGCTCCTCCCTGGGCACCGAGCAGACACACAGCCCAAGGCTAGAACTACCGGGGCAGAAACAATGAGGACAGAACAAAAGCACTGCCCCCAAAACAGCCTGTGAACACTGGTCCTTCCCCATTTGTAGCTGCAAGATGTTTTTAGCGAGAACAACAGAGAGGGAGAGGAATGTGGGAGAACTGACGTCCCAACAGGGCTGACCCGTGCTACGTGGTCCCTGGAGACTCACTGACGTGGGACTGATCTGATGGGCCTGTGTCGGGGCTGGTGCTTCCCTCCCCTGCCACGGCCACCCTCCTGGTGCGGAGGGCTGAGCTGGGCTCCAGGACAGAATCGACCTCCCCAGGCTTACCCCATCTAAAGACTACTTGTCAGCTGAGTTCTCCTCCCTCTGCTTGGTTCTCTCCCTGAACTGATCAAGTGGAGCAGCCCTTGCTAAAGAGGAAATCCACTCGAGACCAGAACCCTGTGGTGAGAGGGAGGGACCTCCCTCTACGTGCTAGGGCCTTGCCCTCCCTCGAACAAAAACGCACAAGCCGTCCGTCAAAGTGAAGCCATCACTGGGCTCGGGCCCCGTGTGGCCTATTTGGTCCTTCAATTTTCTCCCTGGAAGGCTGCCCCTTATCTGGCCTAACACAGTGATGCCTGGTAAGGCAGCTCCGGATCAGCCCCCACCGTCAGAGGCCCCCCTCCTGCCTGACCCCAGCAGTACCTGCATGTTGTACTCAAAGGCCTTGTTGGCCTCCTCCACAATCTTCTCTTTGGTCTTCAGGTTCAGGTCCAAGGCATTCATCCTGGCCCGGTAGAACTGCTTGAACTGTTGTGCATTGTCCACATTCTCAAACTTGTAGAATTGGGTCCCTTCTCCCGTGCTGGGGAGTTTCAGGGCCCGCTGGGCCACCTTCTTCAGCACCTGGCCCCCTGAGAGGTCCCCCATGTAGCGGGTGTAGGCATGGGCCACCAGCAGCTCCGGCTCATTCTGCCCCACATAGTGGATCCGCTCCACGTACTTTTGGGCAGCCTCGGAGCACTGCACCTGCTCCTCCCAGTTCTCTCCAAAGAAATACTCCATGTCCTTGGTCAGTGCCTCCTTCCGGTGCAGCTCCGTGGGGAAGTACAAGGGGGCAAAGGCTGGGTGGTCCTTGTTGCGCTCCATCTCCTCCTCCAGGGCTGAATATGTGAAGTAAAGTGCAGTAGTGGCCAGCTGTTGAGGGCGACAGGGGAGACCATGGGAAGGGCTGCAGGCCTTGACCAGCAAGCACCTCTCCTGAGCCACTGCCCCTGCGTCTGAGCGGCCAGAGAGGACGGCTTCAGCAGCATGCCCCCTCTAATTCCCAGAAGCCCATTTTTATACCGTGATTTTTTTTTACACACCCAGGAAAACTTTTTATGTTTCTTAAAGGAACGACAGGGTGAATTCTTTGAAACGTGGACACTTTTGCTTCACACCATCACTATATTATTCTAGTTAAGCTACCTGAAAACCACAAGCTGATGTCAAAAGAATGGAGAATGGGTAGAAAAAGGCCCACCTTCCACCTCAGAACTGCTCCAAGGGGATCTTCGTCACAGGACTAAGGCCCCCAACCTGACCCTATCCATGACCAAGGGCACAAACCTTAAACAGCTCCTTCCTGATGTTGCCTTTCAAGAAGTCCTTGACAAACTGGGTGTTTTCTGCCCGGTCATGTGCTTCCTTGGTCCCTTCCTTCAGGAGCTCGGAGAGGTCAGCCATCCTGTGGAGACAGAAAGTGTGTGTGTGTGTGTGTGTGTGTGTGTGTGTGTGCGCGCACATGTACATGTGTAAATTACCCCTTCCCAGGTTCGGGGGTCCCCTCGCTGAGAGGGAGGCAGGAGCTTCTGAGAAACTCCACTCCAGCACAGACACAGGATCTTGCCCGCGAGCATGGAACAGGCAGATGTGAGTCAGCCCCCAGGACTTGGGTGACGTTGAATGACTGTGGCCTACTTCCTAAAAGTGTCCATGTCTCTATGAACCACCCGAATGAACAATGCTTTGCCTCTGTGGCCACCTAGTGCCTGATAAAAAGCACACCACTGATCCCACCACAGTGTTTGCTGGCTTCTGTGAACAGCCAGCCTTTGGGAACGTGTCTCACCGAATCCACGCTGCTGCGATGGACTGACTGTGGATGCCCCGGGGCAGCCTGGCTGCCTTCCTCCCACCTGGGACCCACAGCCTCTTCAGGACTACATGTGGCTGGGCCCAGGGACAGGAAGAGAATGAGACAAAGGCTGAGGAAGTTGGAGCCAGTACCTGGTTTGTACCGCTTAACAAACTATACAGGATGGAACGGTGCTGACAGGCGCCACAGCCAGCAACAAGCGAGGCAAAGAACACATGACCCTGAAGATGGAGGCACCGGGCAGCAGCTTGTGTGGTCTCCACGATCCATCCACCAGAGAGACAAAAACGCGGCCCCGTATGGCCCACCCTCTGCTAGCTTCTTTAGGAGGTTAGCTCCTATCACCTACATGCTGAGAATCATTTCTTACTAGCAATTATTTCAAGATACAAAAAAGCACTTCATCAGTGACAGGGCTACAATAAGGTAAGAACTATGAAGAACAGGCTCTGGTAACTCATGAACTGTCTCTACCCAGTAAAGAAAACTCCTGGAGTTAGAGCTGCTCCCACATTCCAAGGGGTGGAAAACACTGGAAAAGGTGCAAGTTTTGCCTGATTACCCTTTTTCACCACAGAAGAAAAAAGGATCAGGGAAACCATCAAATTCTATCCCTCAGCACTCCTAGTAGTGCTTGTCCCACTTCCTTGGGAACAAATGGGGAGAAAGCTGAGTGGCCCAGGGTGCTGCCTGCCACTTCTCTCTGCGATCCCAATCAGGGGTCCTGGGGGCAACAGCAGCGACACTCCCCACACCCGGTGCCTCCCACATACAAGGCCCTGGGCACATGACTCAACATAGCCAGCCCCCATCACTCACCTGGTGTGGTTTTCTTTGTCTGAGGCCCCGAAGTTCTTTTTCTCCGACTCATCCACCCCCTCTGAGGTCTCCAGTTCTGCTGACATGGTTGCCGAGTGTGATTCTTGCTGCTCTCACTCTTCTGGTCCTGTGGATACACAAGGAGCTAGTGACATGGCGCCCACAGCAGTCACTTCCCCCAAACACTTGCTGGTTCTGCTCTCCTCTGAGCCAAGAGAATGGAGGAGTCATCCACGCGCCTTGGGAGTGTCTTCTTTAAAAATAAAGCTCTGCCATTACCGGGACCATTATCTGAATATGGACAAAATTTGAATATGGACAGTAGATTAGTCAATAGCATTGAATCAATGCTGAATTTGCTATTCTTTATCATTGTACTGTGAATGTCTAACAGAATGTCTTTGTTTTAGGAAATACATCCTGAAGTATTCAAAAGTAAAGGCCACACTGCCTGCAAGTTAACTGTAAAATGGTTCAGAAAGTGTGTGTGAGCGCGCATGAGCATGTGTGTGCATATACATATTAGGGAAAGGGAGGGCGGACATGCTCAGGTAAAAGCAAATGAAGCAAAATACTGGCAGTGAATTTGGATAAAAGGTACACAAGAGTTCTTTGTACCATTCTTGCAGCTTTTCTGTATGTGTGAAATTATATCAAAATCAAAAGTTACCTAAAACACAAAATAACAAATAACATCATAAAGCTTAAACACAAAAAGCAGTGGTGCAGCGAGCAGAGCGGCTCTGAGTTGGGCAGCAAGTGCGTCTGGAGCCAACCCGTCCCACTGTGTCCCACTGTCGCAGGCAGGGCGGCCTTGGGCACAGAGCTGTGGGGCAGGGCAATTAACTGGAACAATAAGCCAGGCTGTTTGAAGACGCTAAGAAAGGCACTCGACAGGCTGTAGCAGGTATCCAGAGTCACCAAGCACATGGACTGTCCCCAGCCTGCTCTGGACTTTGTGGGGCTGAGGAAGAAACATAAACCAGCTGCTCTGCCGGGGCTGAACCTTCCTAAGCCGGGGAAATATAGTCCCACAAAAGACAAGCTAACCCTCCACCCCAGGAGGCCTCTGCTCTGGACCGCAAAGGAGCAGCCCATCTGCGGAACTTTCCAGATGAACAGCAGCACAATTGCACCAGTGACTAACGTAACTCACAAAACCAGAACTACCAAATGAAGCCAAGGAAAGAAGAGGCCTTTATTTTCCTACCTCAACCAGTATCTATTTACTGAGCATTTTCGACATGCTTCACCCAGAAATAGGTGTCAAGGGGGACAAAAAAGAGTAAGTAATGGTCCTTTGAAAGTATAAAGAAGAAAATAAAAATCAACCTCTATCTCACTCCACAGATACACCCATTGTTAATGTTGGTATGTATCCTGAGTTTTCTCTAGACAGGTAATTATGTTTTCTTTACCTTTTGGGATATTATAATACATGATTTGCTTAGCATGCTCTTTCTCAACCTTTAGATTTAGCACTTATACAATGGGATTAATGATAGGATTAATGACAGGAAGGATTAAGTGGGAACAGGGAAGGCTTTTAGCACAGTGCCTACCACATGGTAAGCACTCATTAAATAATAGATATGATTAACTTTGTATTTTGATTGAGGCTTAACTGCTGTTGTCCTAGAATGCTCAGAAAATAAATAGCAGAAAGTGAAATAAGCAGACAAAGACATGTAGGATATCATTTGTATGTGGAATCTCAAAAAAGAGGTTTCATAGAAGTCATAAAAGGTTTCACAAGTCCTAAAAACAGAGAGTAAAATGTTGATTGCCAGGGGCTGGGGGTGGGAGCAATAGGGAGATGTTGGTAAAAGTGGACAAATTTTCAGTTAGAAGATGAACAAGGCCTGAGGATCTAATGAACAGCATGGTGACTAGAGTTAATAACACTTCATTGCATAATTGAAATTTGCTAAGAAATGTAGCTTTTAAGTGTTGTCACAAAAAATATTTGAGGTAATGGATGTTCATTCAATTATGGGAATCTACAATTATAAATCACATTGTACACTTTAAATATAAGTTAAATTTTTTTTCATGTTTATTTAATTTTGAGAGAGAGAAAGAGAGCATGAGCAGGGGAGGGACAGAGAGAGGGAGACAGAATCTGAAGCAGGCTCTAGGCTCTGAGCTGTCAGCACAGAGCAGGATGCGGGGCTCAGACTCACAAACTGTGAAATTATAACCTGACCAAAGTTGGATGCTTAACTGACTGAGCCACCCAGGGACCCTCAACAAAAAAATTTTTTTAATGTTTATTTATTTTTGAGAGAGAGAGAGAGAGAACACGAATGCCAGCAGGGGAGGGGCAGAAAGAGATGGAGATACAGAATCCAAAACAGGCTCTAGGCTCTGAGCCGTCAGCACAGAGCCTGACACAGGGCTTGAACCCATGAACCACAAGATCATGACGTGAGCCGAGTCGGATGCTTAACCAACTGAGCCACCCAGGCGCTCTGATATTATAATTTTACTTGTCAACTATACCTCAATAAAGCTGGGGGGAAAAAAACAGAATATATAGAAAATGGGGCCTTCTCTTGACTCCAAATACTTCCATTTCCAATCATGCTGATCAACTGCATGGTTCATTAATGTTAAGTCCAGGATGTGAAGGTAGGTGGTCATCACATGGAAAAAAGGGTATTCAGAAAGGCTTCCTGGAGAAGGGGGGCTTACCCAGCTTCCTCAACAACATACAGGATTTAGGGTGGAGGAGAGGAAGGGCCTCTGGGTCAAGGAACAATGTAAACAAAATAAAATGGGACAGACCACAGAGATGGCGTAAGGGTGCCCAGCTATGCATCTGGTGTCCTTTTACCAAGGAGCCAAGGTAGACTTTGTCGGCTGCAGAATAAGCCTCACACCAGCTTGCCCATGCTGACCTCCTTTCACACACTTAAGAACGAACATCTGAGCTCATCTTGAGGACCCTCAGAGCCAAGATTTATCCCAGGCCAGTTGGCCCTCGGGCTGTAAGAAAAGGTGCTGGATGGACCACCCAGTAGAGGAAAGAGGGGAGAGTAAAAGGTCCCAGAGCCTCTAGACAGGTGGCAGGCCCATGCAGCCATGCTGAAGACATACCCCAGGCACCTGAGGACTGCAGCTCCCATGCTGCTTGCAGGTGAAACTGAGAGTAGGCAAAGACAAGAATAAAAGTGCAATCTGGTTGCCCTAGGTTACCAGTTGCAGTAACTTACATAAACTTCCTGCACCTAATTATCATGCTCCACAATAATGACTATATATGTAATTAAATCTGATCATTAATTGTTTTGTTTGATAACAACTGCACACTCTGGAAGGTATAGTCTTGCTCAAGCAAACAGGACCTTTTGCTTCTCTTACAAATACGAAAGGGGGAGGGAAGGCCGGCAACCACAGATGCCTCCTCACCAGCACTTTGTGCCAGTCTCCCTTCAGGTACATGTTCCTCCCACCTTCCTCAACCTCAGTCCTGCCCTAGAGCCCCCAATCCCCTCTTCTCAGCTCAAAAGAGGCCCAACTCTGGCCCCAGGGGCAGGGCACAGCTGTCTGTTTCACTGCTGGAGCTCCAGAGCCCGGAAAATAACAAGTTCTCAACAAACACTTGTTAAATTAAAAATCCAAAGGCGGGATGCCTGTCTGGCTCAAGCGGAAGAGCATGCGACTCTTCATCATCAATTCAAGCCCCATGCTGAGTGTACAGATTACTTACATAAATAAAAACTTATAAAAAAAAATCCAAAGGAAAGAAGGCAGGCAGGCAATGATCTCATGCATCCTGCCAACAACATGGCACCTGTGGACAACAAAAAGTAATCTGGTGACTACTTCAATAGTTTTCTAAACTCAAAACATGATTTAACAAGTGGGTTTTGAAGGAAAGATAGGTACTGGCCTACTCCACTCAGAAGGAAGAATACGGAGTCCCTAATGTGGACTCAAAGCACCATCTACACAGATGGGGAGAATGTTCTGAGAAAGGCTCAATTAGCACATTCAATCCATGCAAGCAGGGGCCAGGGAAGGCAGCCTGTGTCCATCGTGTGTTCCTCCACCTTGCAATGTCAGAAACAGAATTCACTTCATTCTCTGAAAAGCTGTGTCCAAATTTGGTCTGACTGGCCTCTACGCTTGAATCTTTTTTTCTTTGCAGGAACCCCTGGAATCCCTAAAAAATCAGAGGTGAAATCATAAGTCTAGAACCTTTCTAGACTTCACCTCTCATTATCGAGAAGCTGCCTCACTCCACCAGGAAAAAAACAACAAAAAAGATCCCAAAAGATTAACAGTAATCTGTACCAAAATGATAAGCAGCCATACTATGATGTTAAAAAAAGTCACACAGCCTAACAATACAGGGTCGGACTGCTCACACAACAGCAAACAACAGAATCCTGGCACAGCTGGGACAAGTTGATAGGCTGCAACCACTATGGAAAGGTCTACATAAACTTGTTTTAAATAGAGGACTCAAAACGCTGACTACAATTATGTGCAAAAGTATGTTAAGTAAAAAAAAAAAAAAAAGTACCTAAGTATACTGACAATAACAGGGAGTTTAAAAGAGTATAAAACAATATATTAAAAAAGGAAAAAAAATACAGAGCTCAACATACCAGTTCCAATAAATAAATAAATGAGTATAAAACTTGTTATTTGACATTTTGGCAAACTGGCTACTTCTTTTATATAAAGTGGCCGAATTCTCTTGAAAGTGGGGAAGAAAGGCAGGGGAGAGAGGAAGAGGAGGAGGAGGAGGAGGAGGAGAAGGGCGAGAGAAAGAGAGAGGAACTGGACCAATCAACCTAGCTAGGGTAAGACCCCGCACTACACCAGCCCACAGGAAGTCACCTGGACCATTACTTTGCTCTTACAAATTTCGGAAAGGTGCACCTGCGCTCTGTGTTCTGATTCCAGAAAACTAGCAGCCCTATTTATAACAACTACCCCCAAACCTCCATAATTCCTATACTACCTGCTCACCTGACTGACACAGGTTTTCACTCCCATATCAGGTCTGAGAGAAGCAGCAACAATGTCCCTATCACCAATGTTCTTTCCAGCAAAGGAAGTCCCTGTGGACATGCCCAGGAGATCCAGAACACTCAGTTCAAAGCCTTCGCTCCTGGTAAATTGCAGGCTCAGGGCACTAGGGCTTCTGAAAGAACTAACAGTGTTCAGAGATGTTAAATCCTCCTGCATGGACACACATCCTGCAACCCTCAGAAAGTCAATCAGCTTAGTTCAGTGCTGCCAGACAGGACTACATTATCACTCATTCCCCATTTGGTGATTCAAAAAGGCACAATAAAGACCTAATCTATAACAATTCTTTCCCATTTTGATTCTTCTTTGCCCTGGAACGCCAAGGAAGAAGGGAGCAGATTGCTGAGCTCAGTCAGCACTAGAGAGCAAGGTGGGGGAAATGGGGAAAAAACACACTGCAACCAGCTCCCTGGAATTAGAACAATTCTCCCACCTGACCCTGGAATTGACAGTGAGCAGCTACCAGCTACAGATGCCCACAACATGAGCTGGTGTAGTTATTCCCAGAAACAGCTACAGGGAAAACGTGAGCGGCTGCTCAGACACCTGCACTGGGTCTGCCACAGTTCCCGCCCTCCCCGCTCAGCAGCTTGTGGTTGGGCACCAGGAGTCCCTGCCTGCTTACCGGAAGGCTGTTCCCAGCTCAGAGTTTACTCCTGTACAGAACCGGCATCACATTAATAAGAAGTGATTATTCTTCGGCTTTCACAAGTGCTGTCATCTTCTTTCCCCAGTTAAACCAGAAGCTTCCTACAAGACAGTTCATCACGACTCCCTTAGACTCAGTTTCTCAGAGTCCAATGCCATGTTCCAAATCACTCACAACTCACCCTGGGGAGCCTCCAACTTGAACTGCAGCTGTTATAGATGCACAAATGGAATGCCTACTGAGAAAGCTACCTAAAGGAGTGTGGGACAAGAAAATATTGGTTAAATTCTAAAATACCAGGGGTGCCTGGCTGACTGAGTCAGAAAAGCATGCAACTCCTGACCTTAGGGTCCTGAGTTTGACCCCCATGTTGGGTATAAAAATTACTAAAACTAAATAAATAAAATACCAAATAAAATAATACAAATTTTAATTAGGAAAAATTTTAATTGGGTATTATGCCTCTAACTGGTATGAAATTTGGTTTTATCTTTCTTCAGATTGCCCTCCCTCCCTTCCTCTCTCTCTTAGGGTCTGCATTTTCTAACTAATGACTTGTTTATATTTCCCACGCCTCTAGCTGGCCAAGGCCATTCTCACCCCTTAGGGCCCAGTTAGATTAGCTTCTGCATTTATCAGGCTGTTACGTTTTCTCTGCTGCGCCCCTCCCTGGGCTCCAGAAGGTCCAGAGTCTCCCCTGTAGTCCCTGCCCTCGGCTGCTCTCTCCACATCAGAGCTGGGCACTAGCTCCCTGCCCCGCTCAGACCCCTCCAAACAAGCCCAGTTCCACATTCATCCTCCCCTTGCCCACGGAGGCTGCTCCTCACCCATGGGCCTGTAAGGACAGGCGCTACATTGGACTCTGGTTACTTTCTGAGCCAGCACTGGAAGTACTGAGGACTCTAGTTTCTTTTGTCCAAAGGCCTACCTCTGGTCATTGGTGCAGCTTCTTTTCCGCAGCCCATTGTTTTGTGTGTGTGTGTGTGTGTGTGTGTGTGCATGCGCGCGCCTCCACTCTTTGGTTTCAATAAATACCTTTCAATTGTATGCATCTTTGTCTATGATCTCACCTCACCCGCTTATATTTTGACATTTAGGAGGATCACAGTTCAAAAATAATGTTTCTCACAGAAACTATGTACATTATGTGCCCCATAAATGTTTTTAGATAAACACAGAATACAAGAATCCCTGGGGCGCCTGGGTGGCTCAGTCGGTTAAGCGGCCGACTTCGGCTCAGGTCATGATCTCATAGCTCGTGAGTTCGAGCCCCGCGTCGGGCTCTGGGCTGATCGCTCAGAGCCTGAAGCCTGCTTCGGATTCTGTCTCCCTCTCTCTCGCTCCCCTCTTCTCCCGGCTCTGTCTCTCTCTCAAAAGTAAATAAACATTAAAATTTTTTTAAACAATACCATAATCAGGCCAATTCTTTTTTTTTTTTTTTGAAAGAGAGAGGAAGAGGGAGAGAATGTGCGCAAGTGGGGGAGGGGCAGCGAGAGGGAGAGAGAATCCCAAGCAGGCTCCGTGTTATCAGTGTGGAGCCCTATGGGAGGCTCAATCCTACAAACTGGAAGATCAATGACCAGAGCAGAAATCAAGAGTCGGACACTTAACCAACTGAGCCGCCCAGGCTCCACAGGCCAAGTCAATTCTCAATGGCTCCACAGAGTCCCATCAGGCCTCAGGAGATATAAATAAACTGGTTGTTTACCCAAAAGTTCTTTTCTGGAAAAAAAAAAAAGTTCTTTTCTGAATACATGTCTACATAAAAAGAGTAAATTCTTTTTTTTAATTTTTAATTTTTTAAACATTTATTTATTAAGAAACAGAGAGACACAGAGCATGAGCATGGGAGGGGCAGAGAGAGAGAGGGAGACACAGAAGCCAAAGCAGGCTCCAGGCTCTGAGCTGTCAGCCCAGAGCCTGATGCAGGGCTCGAACCCACGAGCAGTGAGATCATGACCTGAGCTGAAGTCGGACGCTCAACCGACCGAGCCACCCAGGCGCCCCAAAAAGAGTAAATTCTAACATCCTACTGATAAACCCTATATATGACCTGGGAACAAAGAACTGTATGTAGAGCTACTATGGAGGGAAGAAACCAGGCACAGAAAGGCAAATCTCTTCAGTCTCCAAATCTATCTCTACATTTTTCACCTGTAGGAATGAACACCTGCCACAAGGGTATTTGGAGGATCAAATAAGATAATGACTGTGAAACAACTTCCTAACAATGTTGTTATACAAATGTTACAAAAGGAATTGAGAATAGACTCGGAACTGTTTACTAACTGGTCTGCACTGAGACACTCCCAGTAAGCTTTTCAAACCTTACCAGGACACCAGGAACCTCTCAACAGGGGGAAGAAGCCCTGTTCCTGGATGTGGTGTGAGAATTTGTTTTCCTTAGCACTGTTTGAAATCCAGCATTGATAAGAGTAAACCCCTCACCAAGCGCCAGCTTTCCATGCCACTCAGGAAATGGATACACAGAAGAAGTGCCATCTGCCTTAGGTAAACAGCCACCTGACTGGCTCTGCTTTGCTTCCAGACCTCAGGGAGGCTAGAATCTAGAGGGGACAGGGGAGTGATGCTCATGGACTTGTCAGTTCACTGAGGCCACTTCTGGGCTTCTGCTAACTGTTGATTACTGCTATAAACTCAGCTCACCTTTGAGAACGGAAAGGCATCTGGGGTCTTGCACAAAGGTCTTTAGAGCTATATAAAGATTTGCTTAGTAGCTACATGGCTGTAGGTGAGTCATTTAGAAAGTAGTCTCCTCATTGCATCAATAGGGTAAGTCTGCCCCACATTTTCAAGTGTGCCATAAGGACTAAATGAGCTCATGTGTGTATAAAGGTTTCATGAGGGGCTCCTGGATGGCTCAGTCAGTTAAGTGTCTGACTTTGGTGCAGGTCATGATCTTGCTATTTTGAGTTCAAGTCCTGCAACAAGCTCTCTGCTGTCACTGCAGAGCCTGCTTTGGATCCTGTCTCCCTCTCTCTCTGCCCCTCTCCTGCTCGCATGCACACACGCCTCTCTCTCTCAAAAATAAATATTAAGAAAGCTTTTTTGAAAAAAAATAAATGTTTCATAAAATGTAATGCTGCCTCAAATGTCGATGATCTCTTACTGAGTAAGCTGTTGGAGAAAATAAGCAGCTGCTGATTCTGAAACACTAAGGAAGATGAAAAATCCAGTGAATCCACAGATCATTCTGAGTAGGTCACAACTGAAGACTTCTGAGACAGCCATCATCCTCTGGTAGTGTCAGAAAATGGGAATACCTGTTCTTTCCAAGGAGAGACATGTGACCACTGAAGCTAGAAAATCCTCATTGCAGATGCTGGCTGAGCCAGATGCTGGGAGCAGTGGAAAGGGTTGAATCAGCTCTAAACCAACAAGCATCTGATATGAGGGGCCTCCCAAAAACTCTGAGGAAACCAGATTATCTAGGTCAACAACTTCTGAGTTTATATAATAAATGGCCTGAGGTCTCCTATGAACTCTGGTGCTGCCACTCCTCGGGAAAATTTACGCACAACCTTCATCCTTTTCCTTTAAATCACTAGGTGAATTCAATCCCACAGTTCATTGACTGGATGACTATTACCTTCTTGATAAAGAGCAAGTTTCAGACAAGGAATCCTGGAAAAGTAGAGACTCCAGGGACACAAAACTCTTACAGCAGATTTACTAAACACACATTTGCACATCTGGGCAATAGGCAACCAGAATGCAATACAACTACTAACTAGTCCAAGAGTACTGGCCTCTTAGTAACCCTGACAACTGACATCACTCAGAAGTCCAAGACTGCTCTGGCAGGCGTTCTTTTTACTGAGGACAGGGATGTGCTCATCTCTAGCATGTCCAAATACAAGAGAGCACGCATTCAAAGCAGACACTGGGGATGACACCTGAAACACTGAAAAGAGCTCAGAGTAGAGGCCAAGAGTCTACTGTTGATGCTGCCAAAGTCCTGGTAAAGATAATTCCTACTATGAATGAAATAAATTAAGACTTGCCCCGTTCTGAGTGTCACCTCACCTCATATGAGAGCACCAGGTCTTAGGGCTGAGAAGACGAAGACTCTTCCCCATGAGAGGCATCTGGGGTGGGAGCTGATGCCCTGACTGAATTCTGAAATGGGTAAGACCACATTTTCTAAGAATAAAGCCTAGGCACCAGACATCCCCTAAGGGCTGGTGTTAATAGAGGAAATGCTGACATGACCATGGGTCACCCCTAGATACCATCAAGTGAAAAGGATTCTAAATTTGGAACTATCTCGAAAGCATGTGCCCTGTAGCTTAAGTAAAGTCATCATATTCCCTTTCACTCAGGTGCAACGGTTGTCACACGTGGCTTCAGTTTCCCTCGTGGATGAGGACTGTGAATAGCATTTGGGGATGGAGGGAGAGAGTGGCTGATTAGGATGCATCTGCTGGATCTTCCTTTTGGAAACCTAGAAGTGCTATTGGCTTCCAGGTGCTTTCCTCTCTACAAACAGACTCAACAGAGCTTAAACAGCACCCCTGCAAGGAGAGAAGGTCCTTTAGTTCACCTGGGAGGCTGATACAGAGAAAGCACCAGACTGAAGTCTAAGAGACCTGGCTAAGTCACTTTCAAGCAGAGTTCCATTGACCATGAAGAAATGAAAACGAAGATTGAGAGATTTAAGTAATATTTCCAACGTCACTTATAAAGCTAATAGTGGAGTTGGGACCAAGCCTGAGTCCTTCTGAATTGAATGCAAGGTCATTCTTCCTGTGTCCCAGCTAACATACATGGGAAATCAGTATGATATCCCACAGACTATTAACAACATGGAAAATGAGGCTGTACTATATGCATTTATGTGTGCAGTGGAGGGGTGTTCTAAACCACTCGCTGTCATTTGTTCTTGTGGGTTTTTTTAGTATGAAACGTTAGCTCAGTCCTATGATTTCTGAGAAGTAAATGCCCAGGCTCCCACTGGAAGCTTCAGAAGCTGCTGCTGCCCATCCCACAACACTCACCGTGGCTCACTCAGATTACAGGCAACCTGAGAAGACTGTACGTTGGAGGAGCCCTGCTTTTGTTGACCAGCAGGTCAGGCCAAGGCAGCCAAAACAGCTGGTCCGAGAGGAGAGGACAGGCATCTCCACCTCTCAGGGCATGGAGGGAACCAGCCAGACCTGCCAGGCCTTGGTGGAGAATGAAGCCAGAGGCTCACGGCATCCCTACACCAAGAGAGGTCACAGTAAGGTCTGCACATCTCTATAGCACCCGTCGCCATAGTAACTACAGAAAAATAGAAGATCCGGTTTCAAGACTCTAAGTATGTCCTCCATGTGTCGAGTGTTTAAAATCTATTCAGTCCCATCTTTGTCTACTGAAAATATAGGTCTATTTGGAAAAAGTAGTGCAAGGGATAGAACCCTGTCAACATAAACTTCATATAAGATTAGCAACTCCACAGGCCAAGGTACTGGTCAATCCAACAAGGTGGCTCCTATAATCTCACTTTGGACCTATAAGGATCTTAACATGTTTCCACAGGCCTACAGAGTCAGGTATTATTCCCAGGCTTTTTCACAATGACTGCCTAGATTCTGACAGCAGGGGAAGGGGTGGATGGGTGGAGTGGGGGGCAAGGAAACAAGCCCAGACTCAGAACTGCTCACTCCAAGAGGCTGTCTCCATCCTACAACGGCTTGTATCTATGGCAGCAGAGGACTGGCAACAGCAGCTGCTAGGACTTTCTCAAAGTAAGTTCAGCTTTCCCAGCAGGTCCTACCTCCACTGATAAAGGGGTCAGGGGCACAGAGCAGTCAGCCTGCTGCTGCCTACTCTGGCTCCCTGTATTAGTGAACGAGGCAACAACAGCTCCTTGGAATGGAGGCTCTCAGTTCTTTTCCTCTCTCAATACATCTAGCCTGATTTGTACATGAATGACAAAGTCCCGGAAGAGTAGCCAGGGGCCAGAGTATGGAGAAAACATGTTGAAATGTGAAATTACCGGCAGTTAGCCCTCCCTCCTACCCTATAAAGTCTCTCAGAATAAGAGCCAACTTACAGGGATAATCCTTAAAAGGCAAAACATTCATAAACTTTACTGTAACAAATTACTTCCAACACCTCTCAAAACGATGCTATTTTTTTTTAATTTTTAAATGTTTATTATTTATCTTTGAGAGAGACAGCACAAGCAAGGGAGGGGCAGAGAGAGAGGGAGACAGAATTTGAAGCAGGCTCCAGGCTCTAAGCTGTCAGCACAGAGCTCAACACGGGGCTCGAACCCATGAACCATGAGATCATGACCTGAGCCAAAGTCCGAGGCTTAACCAACTGTGCCTCAAAGCCACGCTTTTTTAAAAGGCAGAAAAATCAAAGTGCTACAGTATACTACTTAGCAAAATGCCCTTAAACTCTTTCTAGATATTCCAGCACTTCAAGGAAGCCTTTTAGCATAGAGGGGAAAAAGTAACAGATCATCATGCATTACTCTGCCTGATCTGTGAAATTTCTACAACCATGTGGTTTCCTTTCCTCACTAGAATGAAGTTTCCAGGACATGACCTCCCCATGCAACAGCTGTGGCAGTAACTCAATGTCTGTATAAATGCCATATGTGCCTATTAATTCTTTTCTTTTTATTCAAGTATAGTTGACATACAACATTGTATTAGTTACAGGTACAGCACAGGGATTCGACATTTATATACATTAAAAAATGATCACCTTAAGTACAGTTACCATCTGTCACTATACAAAGTTATTACAATGTTACTAACTATAATTCCTAAACTGTACCATACATTCCTATGGCATACTTATTTTATAAAAGGAAATTTGTACCTCTTAATCCCCTTCACCTATTTCACCCATCCCCTCTCCCCCTTCCCTCTGACAATCACCAGTTTGTTCTCTGTATTTATGAGCCTGTTTCTGTTTTATTAGTTTTGTTTTTCAGATTCTAAATATAAGTAAAATAATGTTATTTGTCTTTCTCTGCCTGATTTATTTCACTTAGCATAATACCCTCTGGGTCCATCCATGTTGATACTATTTAGATACAAATATAAGTACCTGTATTTCAGTATACATCCTATGGCATGGAGACTGAATGCCTCCACCTGAAAGTTTAAGATGGGTTCAACACTAGATACCTAATAGCAGACATATCCACACAAATCCTTTCTGCACAGAACAGCGCTAATAAGCTGACATGGCACAGGAAGAGGTGAGGCAATGGCAGAATTGCACGGTCTCCAGAGTTGACCTGTGACAGGCACCTAACAAATGTGACCTGAACTGAGCTCAGCCAAGAAAGAATACACTGGCCACACAAGCCAAAAGGCAGAGCAGGGACGTGGGTAAGGCACAGACTTGGAGCACCTGCGTGGCTCAATTAAGCATCAGACTTCAACTCAGGTCATGATCTCACAGCTCGTGGGTTCAAGCCCCAAGTTGGGGTCTGTGCTGACAGCTCAGAGCCTGGAGCTTGCTTCACATTCTTTGCCTCCCTCTCTCTCTGCCCCTCCCCACTCGCATTCTGTCTCTGTCTCTCCAAAATTAATAAATGCTTAAAAATGTTTTTTAAAAAAGGCACAGGCTCTAGTCAGGCACAACTGAGAGCAAATCCTGGTTCTGCCACATACTAGCTGGGTGGCCTTGGACCCACTACTGAAACTTCTTGGAGGGTCAGTTTCTTTATCTAATAGTAGTAACAACTCTGCAAAGTATGTAATGAGAATTAAATGAGATAAATTACTTATAGAACTGTGACATGTCATATATCATTAAGAAATTGAAGAAAGTGTCACTTAAAGTTTAAAGTTAACAAATTCCCATATACTTTTAGACAAGGAATGGAAATACCCCTGTCTTATGAAAACCCTTACAGGCAACATCAAATATGTACTGGGGTCACAGACTCTGAGGTGAAGGCTCACTCTGAAGAACCTCTGTTTCCATTCTGACAACATTAGATATGAAGAAAGGAACAGAAAAATCTTAGAATTTCTAGCAAAATAAACTTTGCAAAGATCTAAAAGAATATGATCACCTAAGTTCAAACTCTTTCAGGGACACTCTGAACATGAGTTAGATGATGGACCCTTCATGCTATGGAGAGTCAGGATAGAGGCCAGGGCATGTTATTGTTTGGTTTCTTTAGAGTAGCTCATCACTATAAATAAAGGTTTAGATAGTTGAAAAATTTAGCTGACTCTGTAATAAATCTGATTTGCACTTATTTCATGACACTCAATCCCAACCCAATGGTTCTCAGCTTGGGGACCATTTTGGTACCCACCCCCAGGGATTATCTGGAAATAACTGGAGACATGTTTGGTTGTCACAAGTGGGGTGTTAACCACTCGACTGGTATCAAGTGGGTACAGGCCAGGGATGCTGCTCAACATCCCGCAATGCACAGAAAGCACAAACACGAGTACATTCATGCACACATGTGTACACACACTCACACACCCACCACCACTACAAACTGTTTTCCAGCCCAAAATGTCAACAGCACCAAGGTTGAGGAACCATGCTTGAAACTCAGAGGCAGTGCTAAGGTCATTCAAGAAAGGACATGTATCTAAAACTCTTCCTGTCCCTTCATCAGTTTACAGAGACAAGATGAGATTTTGGCACTATGCTTCACACTGTTTGTCACACCTTTATCAAATATCCTTTACAGAGATTTCTGGGGAAACTGAATTTCCACCAGAAAACAAGAGGCTGTCACCAAACGGGGCAACTTGGCACTGTCCACAGATCACAATGAAAGGGGTCACAGTACCTTCCTGGGAATAGGACTGATTTGTATTTGGATCACTAGGAGGCAAAACCTTTAAAGCTCTGTAACAAAGCCAGGCCGAGGTGAAGCCCATGAAAGAAATGTGTTTACTGACTTCTCTGTGCAATGGAACAAGAAACTGGAAGAAATCTTATGACTTTATCAGTCTGGTGTGTAACTGACAAGTAGGCTAAGAATCAGGAGAACTAAGTTCTACGACCAGGCCACACTGGCTAACTATATTTTATGACTTCCCTAGAACTCCAACATCCTCATTTATAAAATGAGAGGCGTTCCTCAGTAAGCTGCAGGGAGGATGGCATTTAACATGAGGCACAGGAGGAAAAGCTGTGGGCTTCCCCCATCTGTTTCAGCTGGAGCAGCTCCCCTATTCCTTGCTATACTTCCTCCCAAAGTGGGGTTGTACTATTTCTAAAAATAAGGTCTAGAAAACAACGACCTTGATGCTCTTGGAGGCCTGATATTACATGATGAGCGACCTAAGCAAGGCTTTTATAATCTACTATAGCACTTGTATCCCATTACAATATTTATTTATTTACATTCCAGATTATAGTTCATTTATCCTTCTCTCCTACTACCCAAAACAGGACACCCAATCAGGGTTTGCTGAGTCAATGAATGACTTCCAGAATTTGAGGTATTCTCAAAATCAAGACATTCTCAAAAAGCAGATGACAAATAAGACAGTTAAAAATAAAGCCCAGAAATTTCAAAAAAAAAAAAACAAAAAAAGGCAAGTGAGTAAGCATTTTTGAGCAGCATTTTTATTGAAGAAATTTCTACTGATGATGAGAGATGAGAGGCCGTGTGGGGGGGGGCACAAACATACAATATTTTGTGTTCAAATAATAGTTTCACATTTGAAAGAGAAATGTTGGGTTTGCATTGGTTTCAAACTGGCTTCCTTACATGCCACAGACACAGATACTGGGAACACACCTTTTAGATTTTGTTTTAAGGACTGTGAAAGCCTGACTGGGAGCAGAGCACTGCCTTATCTCTCTCTTTCTCTTTCTATCTCTCTTTCTCTTTCTTTCTCTCTCTCTCTCTCTCTCTCTCTCTCACACACACACACACACACACACACACACACCTACCTTCTTTTTAAAGAAACGGATAGGCAGAATTTTAGCAGTCACGGTGACAAACACTTGGCAGCACTCCACCACCCCAGGCGAGCACAAACTACCTGACACTTACAGATGTCTGTCTCCATGTAAAAACGCTTCATCCCTCCAGCCAGCTTTAGAGAGAAGGGATGCACAGGAGCATTTTCTTTATGTTTGTTACTCTAGCCAAGGGGCCAGCCCAAAGAAGGCAATAGCTGTACAACCTCCTAATAAGCCCACATCCTGTTTCTAAACAATTTCGGAGGAAATACATCAAGGAATTAGGTTACTATTACCGCCAGGGGATAAAGCAAAATGCTACAGTGATCACAACTAACTGAAAGAAAACAAACAGCAGTTTGTCACTCTAAAACAGTAAGTTCCTCTTCCATGAGGCAGGCCCCAAAACTACATGAATTAAAGATACAGGAAGTAGGTGTGAAATAATTCCCGAGTTCCCAAGAACTGGGTACATCACTGTCTCTATTAATCATTATCAAAAAGATATTCAAATAGCCCAGAACATCTACTGTTGCCTAAGGACATGATTAGGCAATAATGAATGACTTTAGGATAAGAGGTAGGCAAGATAGGGAGGGCAAATGTTCAACAGCTTATAGGCCAAGAAAGGCAGCGGACTGCGTACTCCTGGGCTCTGAGAGGTATCTTAAAATTTTTTTTTAATATTTTTTTAATTTATTTTTGAGAGACAGAGAGAGAGAACGTGAGCAGGGGAGGGTCAGAGAGAGAGGGAGACACAGAATCCGAAGACAGGTTCCAGGCTCTGAGCTAGCTCTCAGCACAGAGCCTGACACGGGGCTTGAACCCACGAACTGCGAGATCATGACCTGAGCCTAAGTCGGATGCTTAACCGACTGAGCCACCCAGGCGCCCCTCTGAGAGGTATCTTAACCCTTTTTCTAAACCAAATCCTACACAAAAGGCCAATATGTAAAGCAAGTACTGTAAAGTGAATGGAGCATTCACAGTTAAAGTGGTGGCACAGGGCATGGCTGGCTCAGTAGGTAGACCATGCAACTCCGGATCTCCAGGTCATGAGTTCAAGGCTCATGTTGGGTACAGAGCTTACTTAATTTAAATAAATGAAAAATAAAGCCTTGGTGGCAGCTTTGGTGGCAGCTACTCAGGAGCTCAGCTCCTCCAGCATCCTTAGGAACTCTGAGCTCAGCCTAGTTTGCTGGCTGTGGTCTAGGGCAACTAGGTCACTTGCTTTGGAACAGATGGCTTCTATTTCCTGCTGCATGTGCTAAGTGACAGTGGCTTTAGGAAAGTCTCTTAGGCTTGCATGTCCAAGCAATGGAAGGAAACTCGTCCTGGATTAGCCACTGTTCTCAGACCTACCCATGGCTTTCTGGCTGCTGGGCCAGGGTTCCCTATACTCTTTCACACCTTGTTTCCAATAGTCCAGCAGCTTCTTGAAAACGTTTTGACCTTCTAAAAAGCCTGTGGTTTCTGTGTCTTCAATTCACTCCATCCCCAACACTCTTACTTAGCTGTACCTCTGTATCAGCTACACTTGACTGTAAGGTCTCTGAGGGCAGACCTGGAGTCTCAACCAAGAAAGTGAGGGTGCTTTAGCTGCCCTGTTCCTGAGAACCAGATTAGATCACCATGTATGTGAGAACTGTCCTTTGCGTGTGCACCCTTGCATGTCCCATGACAGTTGGTATTCAGTTAATGTGTCTGTTTACAAAGGAATCCTATGGTTTCTGCCTCTAATCTTCCACCCAACTACTTCCTCATCTGAAGACAAATGCAGAGACCTGCACTTCTGAAGATGGGTAGGAAGGGTATTTGCCAGAATAATCATTAACCTTTTTTTGGTTGCAAATCCCTTTGAGAATCAGATGACAGCTTCAAACTCTCTCCAGGACAACTGCATATAAAAAATGTTGCCAATGCCATTCCAGAGCAACCACAGGCCCCTAAAGTTTACCCACGGACCCAGAATTCAGGTTAAGAATCCCTATTCCAGGGGCACCTGGGTGGCTCAGTACGTTGAGCATCCGACTTTGGCTCAGGTCATGATCTCACGGTTTGTGAGTTCGAGCCCCGCGTCGGGCTCTGTGCTGACAGCTAGCTCAGAGCCTGGAGCCTGTCTTTGGATGCTGTATCTCCCTCTCTCTCTGTCCATCCCCGGCTCATGCTCTCTCTCAAAAATAAATAAAACATAAAAAAAAAATTTAAGAATCCCTATTCCAGTAGTCTCTTTATGAGAGACATTCTCTTTGTGAGTAATGTTTTTAATGAGACCCTGAGTAGTTAATAAAGAGGGGTTTCCCCTCTCTTCAGTTCCCTTCTTTTCCGTTTCTATTCTTTTACCTAACCCCACTGGGTTCAGTTCAAGTTCTCCTGTCTTGTTTCTCAGCTCTTCACTTCCCTGACCTCCCAAAATACTGTGTGCGAGGGATAATCATAAACCTTACAAAGGGATTTTACTGTTTCGAGTCTCCCCAAGGTGACAGCCAACTCCATGTGAACAAGGACTAGGCTGGGTTTGTTGCTGTTTTGCACAACCCCTCAGCGCCAATACTCCGCACACCACGGAGGCAATACGTACTGCCACACAGGCAGATGCCACCGCTTCTCTGTTCTTCTTCTGTTCTTCACCGCTTCTCTTCTAAGGTGGAAGAACAGGCATTTGCACCTGACTGTTAACTTCTTTAAAACTGGACATACGGGGGCGCCTGGGGGGCTCAGTCGGTTAAGGCTCCAACTTCGGCTCAGGTCATGATCTTGCGGTTCATGAGTTCGAGCTGAGAGCTAGAGCAGAGCCTGGAGCCTTTTTCGGATTCTGTGTCTCCCTCTCTCTGCCCCTCCCTCCCTTGCTCACGCTGTGTCTCTCTCTCTCTCAAAAATAAATAAACATAAAAAAAATGGACATATGCTCTGGAAAAGCAAAACACAAAGGCAAGAAAGAATAACCTAATGATCTCCACTCTTCTCCTTTCAGGTCCTCTAGTGTGACTCTACAAACACAAAAAGCAGAGCAAACATGACACTGAATACAGATACTTGGCAATTTTGCTGAGGTTGTCAAAAACACAAGTGTGTGGTACAGGAATGGAGTGTTTTAAAAGTTACTTTCCAGGGGCACCTGGCTAGCTCTGTCAGCAGAGCATGGGACCCTTGATCTGGGGGTTCTGAGTTTGAGCCCCACACTGGGTGTAGAGATCACTTAGATGTTTAAAAAAATCTAAAAATTTTTTAAAAGTTATTTCCTAATTAGTGGGATACCTATTACTAAACATAGAGAATGCCTGACTCTCCCCTTGCCTTCCTGTAGAAAACCAAGGGAATGAAGGTCAACGACAATTCACTACAGCTGCCTTCAAATGCTACCTGGATTCCTCTCCCAACCCACACATAGTTCTGCTCACCAACACTTTCCCTTCACCTGCCCGCCCTCCTCCAGACTGCCCTGGAAGTAATTCCAGGTGACAGCAGCTCCTCTGCAGCAGTGTGTAGTGGTCTTGCTAGAGAGAAGAGTAGATCCAATAACTAAGAAAAGGGATGCCTACACCTGGGCAAGTGACACACCACAGGGTCATCAACCAACATTTATAATGCTCATGGGCTCTGTGACTACAAAGAGGTCTAAGACCCTGTTTTGAACTTTAAGTATCTTTCCATCAAGAAAGAGAGAAAAAAATAACACAAGGTGTACCATAGTATAAACATTAATTGTACAGTACTGACAACAGTGCTAAAGACTGAGCCTTATGGGGCACCTGGGTGGCTAAGTCTGTCAAGCGTCTGACTTTGGCTCAGGTCATGATCTCATGTTTCATGAGTTAGAGCCCAGCATTGGGGTCTGCGCTGACAGTGCAGAGTCTGCCTGGAATTCTCTCTCTCTCCCTCCCTCTCTCTGCTCCTCCCCAACTTGCTCTCTCTCAGTCTCTTTAAAAAAAAAAAAAAAAGCACGGCTTTATGCTCCACATTTTCTAGGACAATTCTGCTTCAAATCAAATATCCTGTCCCATCGATTCCTTTAGTACTTTAGTACACCTGTATGCTCAGACTATGGGTCCCAGAGTTTGGCATAAAAAATATGACCATCATAGCAAGTAATGAGCCAGGCCAATCAATTAGGTTAGCAAAAGCATGATGGCAGATTGTTTAAATCATGCCAGTGCCTTCCCACAGCCCTCACTCAGGTAATTGTGGCACTGACCCACAGAACAAGACAGTGAAACTTGAGTCTTCTGAGACTGAGAAAGCTTATCAGCAGAAAGGCAGTAAGCCGAGAGTATTTAGAAAAAGTCAGGCATGCAGGGTGCAAGACACCTGTCTCTGTTGTGCCATTCTTTTCCAAAGCCATTTTAAAGTTACTGAGAACTATGACAATAATTAGGCCTATGATACTCCTGGGAAAGAAACAAATCTATTCGTGTGACAGAAATTAATTTTTTTCCTCTAAGCAAAGAGAAGAGACGATCTACTTGTTCGGCCTCTGGCATACAAGCTAACAGCAGTTATTGCCAGGCAACAATTACCCCTTTCTTTCCTCTTCTGCTGTCCCCTCCTCACGTACCGCATTCACTTCTCCACCCTCTTGCCAGTCCATTCCCCTGTTTTTGACAGGGGCCCTAAACAAGAGTCACATGAGAAACCTTAAAAACACAGATGCCAGGGCCCAAACCCAAACTTATCCAAATAAAAAAGTTTGAAAACCCCTGCCTTAGATTCTATAAAGCAGCATTCAAGGCACCAAATGTATTTTAAGGTATTAACCTTAACTTCATTAAGTATTAACTCCTTTTTTCAGACACAAAAACTGCACCTCAAAGATTTAAATGTTTTTCTCATGGTCAAAAATATACCATCGCGACTTCCTTTTTTGGGGAAAAACAAACCATTTATTTTTCATTCTAATGCAAATGAATATGTATGTATTTAGATACATACATGTACATGCAAAACAAAACTGTCTAACTTTGAACAGCTGTGAGTGAAAAAGATTGCTACCAATTGATTAGCTTAATTTTGTGCTTAACAATTCAATCACAGGGCGCCTGGGTGGCTCAGTCGGTTGAGTGTCTGACTTAGGCTCAGGTCATGATCTCACAGTTCGTGGGTTCAAGCCCTGCGTCGGGTTCTGTGCTGCCAGCTCAGAGCCTGGAGCCTGCTTCGGATTCTGTATCTCCCTCTCTTTCTGATCTTCCCCTGCTCACACTGTCTCTCCCTCTCTCAAAAATAAATAAAACAGAAAAAAAAATTTTTTTAATTCAGTAACTTTTTTTTTTTTTTTTTTTTTTAAGTAAGCTATATGCCCAACATGGGCCTGGAGCTCACAACCCCATGATCAAGAGTCATGTGCTCTACTGACTGAGCCAGCCAGGCACCCCAACAATTCAACCACTTTGAAGTACAAACAAAAAATCTATCTGCATATGCTCATAGAGTGAGACATTCAAGCCCACATTTGAAAAAAGAACCTTCCTCAACATCAATCATTGAACAGCAATGAACATGCATTCCTACGAAATTCCTACTCCACAAATGGACTAGACAACCCTTGGAGAACTATTACCATACCTGCTTAAGAAAATCGATCACATAGAGAAAGGCATATTTGATAAAAACCTTTGAAAATTACATCAAAGCAATAAGAAAAAACCTGTTCACTGATAACAGCCTTATAAATTTGTTATTTTGAAATGCCTAGTTCAGAGTTCAGAATATTGCCTTGCAAGGTCTAAATATAGATGCGTTGATACAAGGACCCAGAAAGCATTCTTGGCTCCATTTCAGTCCTCCATGATTGCAATTTAGATATAGTTCTATGATGGGCTGTTTGTAAATGGATTCCCTTTACAATAGCTGTACACCTTTAAATTATCTATAGTGAACTCCAATAACCAGGGTTATTCTTAAATGGAAAGACAATGGTCATTCAGAAAAGATTTCTTGCAGTATATATAAATAAATGTAACCACATATTCATAAATACACAAAACGTTGCTAGACCAGATCATTAGTTATGGGCTGCTGTAGTTCAATACTGTGTGTCAAATTTATTAGAAATTTAGAAATGAAATTTTTTTTTAATTTTTTTAATGTTTTATTTATTTATTTTATTTATTTTTTTTTTGAGAGAGAGAGAGCGTGAGCAGGGGAGGGTCAGACAGAGAGGGAGACACAGAATCTGAAGACAGGCTCCAGGCTCTGAGCTAGCTGTCAGCACAGAGCCTGACGCGGGGCTCGAACCCACGAACGCGGGATCATGACCTGAGCTGAAGTCGGACACTCAACTGACTGAGCCACCCAGGCGCCCCTAGAAATGAAATTCCTGAGGGACCCAGCTGCCTTCGTCAGTTGGCTTTAAAATGTGTAATACAATGGGAGACAGCATCTCATGGTAAATAAACACAATGTAAAGAAATAAACCGTACAGTGGACAATATTATAGAGCACTTGAGTGATCACCAGAGTGAAATATCTTCCAGCATTTAAAAAAAGGAAAGACCTTGGTACTAGCAATTAACTGTTCCAATTAAAGATTCCCCCTCCCTTCCTCCTTTCCTTCCCCTTCCTCCTTTTCTCTCTCTCTCCCTTCCTACTTCTCCTTCCCTCCCAAAAATTAATCAGTAATGGCACTGCTTTCCTGTACTGCAAAAATATCCTGAGAAATTATTCAGATTACAAAAGACAGAGCTTTCATCTTGTTTTTGCACCAACCTAACAGAGATAATACATTTAGTTAAAAAGCGCATAACCTACACTGTGGTGAACACAAAAGAAGATGTGATCCAGAGCTCTTAATTCTCTCACTGACTACTGTAAGAAAACAAGACTGAGGGCGTCCAGCTGGCTCGGGTGCAAGAGCAAGCAACTGTGAGTTACAGCCTGACAATGGATGTAGAGATTACTTAAAAATAAAATAGTTACCAAAAACGAAAAAAAAAAATTTGTTTGCATTAAATGTCTCTTTATAGCTTTCTAGTTAGCTGTGGCCAGTAACATACCAGGAGGTAATTTATAATTTTTCATCTCTTTTCTCTCCAAGGAGTTACAAGCTGAATTCTAAACTTTACAATAAATACACAATTCCAATTTTCCAAACTATCTTTCTCCTAAAGGACTGATATTCTAGTTTTTGGTACAATACTGATGCAGAGCTCACTGTCCTATGAAGAGAGCTATTTTAAAAGGAAACCAGGGGCGCCTGAGTGGCTCAGTTGGTCAAGCGTTTGACTCTGGATTTTAGCTCAGGTCGGGAGCTCCATGTCGTGGAGCCCAGCTTGGGAGTCTCTCTCCCCCTCACCGTCTGCTCCTACCCTCCCAAAAATACATAAACCTTAAAAAAAAAAAAAAAAAAGGGAAGCAAAAAAATCAAGGTAGCCCGAAGGCCCCAGCTGTCCAATTTTGCATTTCAACAGGCTCAGTAAAGGGCCAGCTAAAGACAATGCATGCCATCTCCTCCTGTGGCACTGTCATTTCTAGAGCAGCTCTTACTCCTGACTGGTGACACAGCATTTCACCTTCTTGGCCCAAGCAAAAGAAAAAAGCAAAGCAACTCAGACAAAAAGAGAACCACAGATCTTCCTCCTCACATTCCCAGTTAGATGGGGTTACTCAGTGTTTCCAAGGCCCCTCTAATTTCCACACCCTCACCAGTGTTTTGGCGTAGGGACTGTATTTGAAAGTTTTTCCAATTTCACCACGTAAACTTTTAAAAGTCCAAGTGAGCTATGAGCTTCTGGAAAGGTGGTGATGTTTTGTCTTGTCGTGTTTCTTGGAGGAGGAGAGCGAAAAAAAGAAAGACACACAGACGAAAAGTAAGAAAAAAGAAAGAGAAAGAAAGAAACGTCTTGAAATATAAAGCGTGTATTTACTAATGTGTATTCTTTAATCCACTCCTTGCAAAAGAAAAACTAACATTTTTAATACTGGAGTTAAAATTTAATCAAAACACACTGGCTGGGGCACCTGAGTGGCTGTGGCTTTGGTTCAGGTCAAGATCTCACCGTCGGGGAGTTCGAGCCCCACATAGGGCTCACTGCTGTCAGTGCTGAGCCTGCTTGGGATCTTCTGTCCCCTGTCTCTCTGCCCCTCCCCCCCCCAAAATAAACATTAAACACACACGCGCACACACACTAACACCGTAACAGAGACCCAAATACTCAAAACCAGTAAGCTCCTCTTTCCTTTCTTGGAATGACAGTTAACAGGGTTCAAAGGACATAACCCGTTTCCAATCTCTACAACACTCTTTAGGAAGGAGCATCGGATCCTGCAGGCAGACGACCAGGATCAAGACCATCTGTGGCACCGTCTCCCTTGTGGGATGCAGGTGAAGTCACTTAACCAGAGTTTCATCACTAATTCCATTTTATAAGTGAAAAACCTATCAATTCGCACGCTTCTGGAAGGGGCTGACAGGGAACCGCAGAGCGTTATACAAGGTTTATCTTTTTTTTTTCCCCCCAATCACATCCTGCCTTGTACGGTCCCCAGAGCCACGAGCAGGAACAGCCACGGGCCACAACAACAGGTTCATCAGACTCCATTTATTTTCTTTTTCAAGTCTGTTCATTTATTCTGAGACAGAGAGAGAGAGAGAGAGAGAATCCCAAGCAGGCTCCCACCATCCGCACAAAGCCGCATGTGGGGTTGGAACCCACCATCCGCCAGACCCTGACCTGAGCCGAAATCGAGAGCGAGATGCTCGACTGACTGAGCCACCCAGGCGCTCCTCCTCAGGATCCATCTGAATAGATGACACACAGGCAGGCCTCCTGCAAACGCCGTGCAAGGCGGTCCCGGCAACCGCCGGCAACCAGTGCACCTACAACACCGCGCCGCCGAGGTGACCGGTAAACTCCCTGCCCAGACGAACCGGCTGCCCGGGGCGTGGATCCCTCCCGATCAATCTGCGCCCGGCGGCCGCGGGTCACCCATGAAGTCATGGCAGTGACTCAATGCGCCCTTCCGACCGAGATGAGTCAGGAGGACGGGCAGGACCCGCAGCAGCCGCCGCGCGGGGCACGGATCTCCGGCGCCGGGGCAGGCCCGGGTCTCGGCCGGCCCACTGCGGACGGAGGCTGCAACCCCCGCCGGGAACACCAAGTCCGCACGCGGCGCCCCTGCGGTCCCCTCGCCCAGCGCACTCGTGACGCCGCGAGGGGCTGGGCCCAACGGGGACCAACGAGGACCGGCCACTAGGCCTCCCCGGCCCTCGCGAAGAGCGCGCAGGAAGCGGGGACCCCCAGCTTGGCCCTCTCCCCGCTCACCCCGTGTCCGGCCGTCCCCCGCCCCGGCCCGCTGGGTCTCCCTGAGGCCGGCGCCGGGGGCGCAGAGTGCTGTGTCCGGCCCGGCCCAGCTCCCGGAGGCCCGGGCGGGCTAGCCTCGCCGAGGAGCCCGAAAGGAGGCCGGGGAGGGCGCCGGCCACTCACCCGCCGCGGGTCCTCTCCGCAGTCAGTCTGTCCCGGCGTCCGCGCGTCAATCAACGACTCCCTCAGGCGCCGCGGCCGCCGCAGCCAAGCGGGCGGCGCGAGTGCGGCCCGACGTGCGCACGCAACGGGGGGCGGGGCCTGCAGAGGACACGCCCCTGCGGCGGATGCGCGGCGCTTCTAGCGGGGGCCGAGGCTGCTAGGGAGTCGGGACGACCCCGAGTGAGCGGGTGTTAAGGAGCACCCCAACCCGGGGATACGTCCAGGCTCCTCCTCTTGCTCTGGGCTCCAACCTGGCCCTGTCTGTTCCAGCCACACTGGCTTCTCGTCATTTCCTTACCTTTCGGGCTGGCTGCAGATTAAATGACCGGTCCAGTCAGCTGTTGACAAAGATGTGCGGAATATACGGTGTTGGTGGGAGGTACTGGGGAACCGGGGACAATTTAGCGAGATCTTTTAGTTTGGATGGGCCTTCTCTGTGCTCAAACTGTTCCACTTCTCGCTAGCTATTGGAGAGCAACGCGTGCAAGAACCTAAAGAGGCGCAAGCAATTAAGGTCATTGCACCATGTAAGGGGATGCATGCGCCATTTGGGTTAAAATCTGGAAACTAACGTTGTTTGAAGGAAGATAGGGTGGGGGTTGACAGGGGGACATCTATTTAACGGAGTTGTGCCTCTGTTAAAAAAGGAAGGGCAGACCCCACTTAGGGAGGATGTTCAGCAGAAAGGAAAAGCCAAATGTATGAAAACACAAAAATAACATTTGACCGTGTGTAGATTTAACCTAAAAAATATATATTGAACTCTAGTGTGTATGTAAATTGTTTAAGGGTGAAGGGCACTGATGTCTACGATCTACTTGAAATATATCAAAAAATAAGAAAGTTGATGGATAACAGGTGTCTGATAAATACAGAATAAATTGTAGAATCTGGGTGGTAAGTATTTGTATGGGTGTTCATTATATTGTTGTTTCAACTTTTCTATATTTCTACATATTTTCACAATAAAATTGGGGAAAAATATATCCAGTATGATCCCTTTTTAAGTTTTTTAACTACAAAATATTCTTTCCACATGTTCATGTTTAGGTATCTAAATGCATCCAGAAGCCGGGAAATTTTACACACTAGAATCACACAGGGAGGTCCAGGGTCACTTGTGCTTTAGCTGTACCATTTACATTTTTTTATGAGTTGCATAAACACATTATACATTCCTTTGCTATCACAACCAAATTTAAGGAGTGCCTGGGTGGCCCATGGGGGGCTCTGTGCTGACAGCTAGGAGCCTGGAGCCTGCTTCAGATTCTGTGTCTCCCTCTCTCTCTGCCCCTCCCCTGCTCATGCTCTATCTCTCTGTTTCAGAAATAAACATGTAAAAAAATTTTTAATAAAAATTTAAAAATTAAAAAAAATTAACTTTAAGAGAGTAATAATTGGAAGTACACACTGTACTGTCCCCTGCCTCAAACACACAGAAAATGGAATTAAACTGGGTGGCCCTGATTGAAGGAGGGGTTGGTTTGAGGGTTCAAATAAGATAATGGAGGGGAGAAGCGCCTGTTGGCACACAATCCTGTGCAGCTGCTCAGGTTACAAGCCCGTGAAGCCAGCCCTGGTGCCCAGGTTTAATTGAGTAGCATCCCAGGGCCACAGTGGGACACAAGGAACTCCACTGCCTTTTGGCGTTGCTGAACCTACAACTTGGAAATCAGTGCAGGAAATGAGTGGCAGAGAATGGTGTCTTACTCTGGGCTTCTGGTCAGTGGTGCTGGTGCCAGGGGTCTCTTTGGAAGTGGGTGGGCATTATTAGTAGCCTGGGCAAAAGTCTTGTTTCTTGAAGTCCCACCCAGCCCACAACCCAGTAGTCCTTTGAGGCCTGAGGGGAAAGATTTGGCTACTGACTGGTGTGCTCAGCTGAGACTCGGCGCTTCCTGTGGGACTTTATATCTGAGGAAGACTTCCTGCAAAGCTCTTGCCATTTCACCCAACCCAGTGGCATGTGCTAATAGTGATAACAGGGGGAATCCTTCTCTGAGCTTACCCTATGTGTCAGGCATAAGGTATGCCCCACAGTATCTTATTTGAATTTTATTTATTTCCTTTTTTAACGTAATCTCTAAGCCCAACAGGGGGTTCAAACTCATGACCTGGGAATAAAGTCACATGCTCTACTGACTGAGCTAGCCTGACATGCCTTTATACATGCATTTTATAATAAAGACCAATATTTTACATATATCTCACATTACAAAAACATTTAAAAATGCTAAAACATAAGGGAGGCTAAAAAACACACTACCTTGTGAGTTAGTTATGTCCACCACTGGATTTGGGGAAACAGCACTGGATTTAGTTAGGTTTTCCTTAACTCCAGTGCCTGGGTATTTAGACAACCGGTCAGTCAACAAATATTTACTGAGCACTTAACAGTGCTGGAAATTCAGCAGTGAAAACTGAGATGTGCCTGCTGTTTTGAAGTGGACATTTCCGGACCGGTCAATACACATTTTGGAACAAATGAGTGAATGAAAGAAAAGGAACGCTCTTATCCAGTAATAAATTTTCAGGAGAGCAGCGACAGGGCCATTTTTGAGTTTTAGTTGAACACAAAGAAACCTCACTTTTTCTGTAAAAAAAAAAATAATTGAAAACCGTGCAACTAGAAGCAACCTCAAACATGAGTCAGGCATGCAAGAACTAGGGGCCTTGAGCGTTGAGAATCCCAAATGCGGATTTAATTATCCTTAGGTGACACCCCATAGTTGCAAATTCAGATGTTCATGCAGGATAAAGACGTGCATTTTTGCTTCTGGCTTCGTTTTTCGGCCTCCGCAGCCTTCAGTGCCAGTATCCCGCCGACAGGCTCCGCACGCGAACTCAGCGGAGCTCCCCAGAGGTCCGCAAAACCGACTTCCGCGCGCCCGGGGGGCTGTGCGGCGCGCGCACGCGAGCCTGGCTGGGACCAACCATCCGCGTCCCGCCGAGGGGGTGGCGGGTCAGCTCCACGAGCAATCGGGGCCCGGACGGTGGGAGTTCTGACGCAGCGCAGCCTGGGGTCCAGTCGCGCAGGACGGCCGAAGGGGCGTGGCTTTGCCAGGGTGGGGCTGGAGCTGCGGGCGGATCCGCCTTCTCTCAGGTTCCCCCCACCCCAGCCCCGCGGTGGTGGACTCGCCTGCAAATTCTGGCGCCCTTGTTCCTTCTTACTTGCTTTCCCGGCTGGTCAGTGGTGCGGAAGTACCGCGGTTCCGGGGCACCGCGCTGGGGGTGGGGGCCCGATACCGGGCCTGAGTCGGGGTGTCCGGCGCGGGGGTGAGGGGGCGAGCGGGCCGGGGGTCGCGGGGCTCCGACTTCTTCCGGCCGGCCGCCGTCGGTCCCACGCGGTGCGCTGCTGGGATCGTCCCCTGCGGGGACCCCTGTCCTCTTCGCCAGTCTCGCGCGTCCCACGGTCCCCAGGCCTCAGGGACCGCACTTCCCGCTCCGGCTGGCATGGAGGACAAGAAACTGGTGGTGGTGTTTGGAGCCACAGGTGAGCGAGCCAGCGCAGCCCGGCAGAGCCTGGCTGACCGCAGGAGGTGGGTTCGGGCGGGGGGCGGGGGGACAGGCCGGGCTGGAAGGAGGGTCCTGTGGCTCGGACCCCGGACGCGGCCGGAGGCCCTGGAGCAGGACCTGGGAGCACATTCCCTTTGTATTTTAAAAAAGTTAAGACACTTGCATATAATACCAAAATTAAATCTCCCTCCTACCTCTGTCTCAGCAACCCCATCCATCATTGTCGTCATTTCTGGAGTATCCCACCAGATTGGATATATACAAAGATTTTTTTTTTTAATGGGAAAGTGTCTTATTTTGCCGTCATTTATTCTTTCTTGTACTGTATGTTTTTAAGAATGTGTAACAGGTTAAGATCTAAAGCACATTATCATACAATTCACCCATTTAAAGTGTGCAGTTCGCTCTTTTTGAGCGCCTGGGTGACTCAGTCGGTTAAGCCTCCGAATTTGGCTCAGGTCATGATCCCCAGGTTCCTGAGTTCCAGCCCCACATCGGGTTCTGCACAGACAGTGCAGAACCTGCTTGGGATTCTCTCTCTCTCCCCTCTCTCTGCCCCTCCCCCACTTGCTTTCTCAAAATATTTATAAATATTTTTATCAAAAAATTAGTCTATCTTTGAGAGAAGGAGAGACAGAGTGTGAGTGAGGGAGGGGCGGAGAGAGAGAGAGGGAGACACAGATCCAAAGTAACCTCCAGGCTCTGAGCTCTGTGCTGACCGAGCCCCCTCTGTTGCAGCCCTCAAACCCACCAACATGAGATCATGACATGATCCGAAGCTGGATGCTTAACCGAGTGAGCCACCCAGGTGCCCCTTAAAATAAACTTAAAAATAAAGTGCAGCTCACCGGTTTCTGGTATACTCGGAGAGCTCTCGGACCATCATTGCAGTCGGTTTCAGAACAGTGTCATCACTCCCAAAAGAAACCGCACACCCACTAGCAGTTCCTCTCCATTTCTTCAACTTTCCCCAGCCCCTGGCAGCTATCAATCGACTTTCTATCTGTAGATTTGTCCATTCTGGACATTTCACATAAATGAAGTCATACACTCTGTGGCCTTTTATGCCTGGCTTCTTTCACTCGGCATCATGTTTTTGAGGTTCATCCACTTGGCAGCAAGCAGGTGTCAGTACTCCATTCCTTTTTTTATGTCTGAATAATATTCCATTTTATGGTTTCACCGCATTGTGTTTATCCACTCTTTCATTGCTGGACATTTGGCCTGTTGTGAATAATGCGGTTGTGAACATTCATGTACAAGTTTTTGTGTGAACGTGTTTTTAATTTTCTTGGGTATATATCTGGAGTGGAATTGCTGGATCATACAGTAACTCGTGCTTAGCACCTTGAGAAACTGCCAGACGCCTTTTGAAAGTGACTGCACCATTTTACATTCCCACCGGTACCGTGTGAAGGTTGTTGTGGTTCTGCACCTTGCCTTTTCCACTCCAGGACAAGTCATGTTCACCTGTCCAAGTCATAGATACAGATCTGTCACATTCTTTGTAATCACATTGGCATGGATTGATCGCTTATTTAACCAGATTCTTACCAAAGGACATCTTGTTTATCTACAAATTTCCACTGTTGCACATAGTGCTGCATCCACTTTTCTTGTATATATATTTATGGGTGATTTTTTTATTTTCTTCCTTTTGATGATTTTTTGTAATTTTCAAGTAATCTCAGTAACCAACATGGGGCTCAAACTCATGACCCCGAGATCAAGAGTTGCATGCTCTTCCGACCGAACCAGCCAGGCGCACCTCAGTCTTTTTTAGAAAAAAGATGTCGGTAATACTTTATTTCTTAAGCTAACCAGTGGGTACTTGGGTGTCAGCATGCTTTTGTGTATGTACTAAATATTTCGTAATACATTTCATTTATTTTTTTAAAAGTAAACTCTACTCCCCAAGTGGGGCTTGAACTCCCCAACCCTGAGTTGCATGCTTTACCTACTGAGCCAGCCAGCTGCCCCTGTAAGTCCTTTAGTTTTAATTTTATTTTTATTTTTTTAACGTTTATTTATTTTTGAGAGAGTGAGTGAGTGTGAGCAGAGGAGGGGCAGGGAGAGAGAGCATCCCAAGCAGGCTCCGCACTGTCATCAGTGAACTCATGAACTGTGAGATCATGACCTGAGCTGAAGTTAGACACGTAAATGACTCACCCATCCAGGCACCCATTTTAAATATTTTATAAAAGGTGTGATGGTAAAACATCAATGAACTTTGGAAACCATATGCTGAGTGAAAGAAGTCAAACACAACAGACTACATGTTCTATGATCCCATTTGTGTGAAATGCCCAGAATAGGCAGATGATCCCTAGAGACAGAAAGTAGGTGAGTGGTCTGCCAGGGCTGAGAGGGAGGGGAATGGAGAGTGATTGCTGATGGGTGTGGGTTTTCTTTTAAGGGGCACGAAATGTTCTTTTTAATAAAATTTTTTACTGTTTACTTATTTTTGAGAGAGAGAGTGAGAGGTAGATAGAGCATGAATAGGGGAAGGGGCAGAGAGAGAGGGAGACACAGAATCCGAAGACAGGCTCCAGGCTCTGAGCTGTCAGCACAGATCCTGATGTGGAGCTCGAACCCACAAACCGTGAGATCATGACCTGAGCCAAAGTTGGACGCTTAACCAACTGAGCCATCCAGGTGTGCCCAGGGGCACGAAGTGTTCTAAAATTGACCGTGATGATGCTTGCATGCTCTGAATACACACAGACACACAAAGAAAAAAAATCCCACTGCACTGTGCACTTTATGTATTTATTTAACCTGAAGCAGTGGGTCTTACCGGTGAAATTCCAGGCAAGTGTGGCATGTGGATGGCAGCAGAAGTCTCAGCTGCCCAATATAAGTATCTGTTTACTCTGGGTAAAATCAGCCCACTCGTATGGATTTGCCAAAGTACTTTTTAAATAAATATAAACTATCCTTTAAAAGGTGAGTGGATTCTATCTCAAGAAAGCTGTTATTTTTTAAATGGTGTAAGGCACTTAATGAGGCTCACAGGTGGGAAGGGTCTGGGCATCTGGCTGTAGTGGAGCCTTACCTTAGGGGCTTCCCCTCAGCAGGACTCCCAGGCAGGCCCAACCCTGCAGTCCTTTCTGACTCTTCACAGGTGCTCAGGGAGGCTCAGTGGCCCGGACGCTCCTGGAAGATGGGACATTCAGGGTCCGAGTGGTCACTCGAGACCCTGGGCAGAAGGCAGCAAAGGAGCTGAGGTTGCAGGGTGCAGAAGTGGTGCGAGGAGACCAGAATGACGAAGGCAGCATGGAGCTGGCCCTGACTGGGGCCCACGCTGCCTTCATCGTGACCAACTACTGGGAAAACTGCAGCCAGGAGCAGGAGGTCAAGCAGGTAAGGGCAGGGGGGAGGGCGTGGAGAGGCCAGGCTAGGAGCCAGGCATCTTACAAGGAGCTCCCTGGAAGCAGCTCCAACTTGTTAGAAAGTGGCTGACCCTGCCTGTGACCCACTGACCACTGCAGACCTTGCCCCTCCTCTTCCATGCAGTCCTCCTGGACTTTAATGAGGATAGGAGGCAGCTGCTTTCTCTTGCAGTGATTTTATTTTATTTTTAAAATTTATTAATTTATTTTGAAAGAGAGAGACAGCAGAGGAGGGGCAGAGAGAGAGGGAGAGAGAAAGAATCCCAAGCAGCCTCCATGCCACGAGGACAGAGCCCAATGCAGGGCTTGAACTCAATGAACCATGAGATGATGATCTGAGCCAAAACCGAGAATCGGACACTCAACCAACTGAGCCACCCAGGCACCCCAGTCTTTTTTTAGATACCATTCAAGTACCATACACGATGCCCTTTCAAAGTGTATAATTCAGTGTACATTCTCAAAGTTGTGCAGCCATCACTACTACCTAATTCTAGAATGTTTTTGGGGCGCCTGGGTGGCTCAGTCGGTTCAGTGTCCGACTTCAGCTCAGGTCATGATCTCACAGTCCGTGGGTTCGAGCCCCGCATCTCGCTCTGTGCTGACAGTTCAGAGTCTGGAGCCTGCTTCAGATTCTGTGTCTCCCTCTCTCTGCCCCTCCCCTGCTCATGCTCTGTCTCCCTCTCTCAAAATAAAATAAAGACATAAAAAAAATTTAAGAAAAAAGAATGTTTTTCATCACTGCAAAAAGAAACTGTACCTATTAGCAGTCATTTCCTGTTCTTCCCTCCCCCTAGCCCCAAGCAAACCAATAGTCTACTTTTTTATCCAGTGACTTTTTACATTTTCTCAAAAAACAACTCGGTTGACCCATAATTTCCTGGTAATAAGATGCACACATTTTAATTGTATAGTTTGACGGAATTTGAAAATAAATATGTGTGTGTGTAAAAGTGTATTTACTTATATGGGAGGGTAAAGAGGAGAGAGAATCCCAAGCAGGCTCTGCACGGTCACTGCAGAGCCCGACATGGGGCTCCGTCTCACGAATAGCAAGATCATGGCTGGACGCCCAGGCGCTCCTGAATATACCCATATGTTACCAATCTAATCAAAATACATTTCCATCATCCCAGAACACCCAGGGCCCCTTTGTATGTTGTATGTTTCTGTTTACTCCATTTTCCACCCACATTCTCTCTAGTTAGTTGGTTACGGAGCCCAGGTGGCAAGGGGGGGGATAGGAGACCCAGAACATGGGATGTGGCCATCTTTCCCTCTGAAGATGGGGACGCTCGCACAGCCCCTGTCACATAGACTGAGGTATCTGTGGGACGTATTGGTGGCAGAGGAGAGGCCACGGCTAACTTTCCGCCACTTCATCTTTCAGCCCTGCCTCGTCCACGACCAGCGGCAGCTCTGCTCTAGACATGGACCTTCCCTGCCCTGGGCTTTGTTAGGGGAAAAAAGGCCTTTGTAAAATAAAGGGAGATTGGACTGGCCCACTGGTCTCCAAAGTTGTTTTTAGCCTAGACATTTTCTTTGAATACACTTACTGGGAAGCCCGTCCCACAGAGGGGAGAAGGACAGCTTTTCTGGTTGATGCGTATCTTGGCTCATTATCCTGACAGCCTGCGTTTGTGTCCCGTGGCGGCGGGAACCAGCCGGCTGGCTTAAAATGACAGGAGTGGACTCTCTCGTTCTGGGGGCCAGAAGTCGAAAATCCAGGAGCCTCCAGAAGGAGGCTCTAAGGGGGATTCCACTCCTTGCCTCTTCCAGCTTTTGGTGGTTGCTGGCTCTCCTCGTGGCCGCGTCAGCCCAGTCTCTGCCTTCGCGGGCCTTCTCCTTTGTGTCTTCTCCTCTTCGGTCTCTTGTGGGGACGCTCTCATCAGATTGAGAGCCCACCTGGGATGATCCTTAGTTCTGTCTGCAGATTTCTTTTCGCCAGTAAGGTCACATTCACAGGTTCTGGGGGTTAGGACATGGACACAGCTTTCTGGAGGCCACCATCCAAGACATCCTTGTGCACAGGGGGTGTGGCTGTCCCTATAAACAGGGACACTGCCACTGCCAGATGGCTAAGTTGCTTGTCCAGGATCACACGGCCAGTGCATAATCGCGCCCCCGGGGTAGCACCTGAGCAGTCTGTGGGCCTAATCTCTCTCGGAGCTGCACCGCCTCCCTAGCAGACTGCTGGGGCCCTCCGAGGACCGTGGCTTTGTGCCGAGCAAGCCGAGCTGGGAGACCTCCGCGTGGCCCTCTCCCGACCCCCCACCCCACCCATCATAACGCACACGGGTGGGCACAGTTCAACGTATCGGGAAGTTGGACAACCCAGACGATCTAGAGAAGGGATGCTAAGGTAGAAGGCTCACAGTCCACACGTGGAACCACGTGTGAGCATCGTTCCAGCAGAAGGACAAAGGTGAAGTGGTGTTGGCCTCTTGGCATCAGGCACAGCGGCAAGCAGGGCAGGAGGGCCAGGGCTGTGGCTGGGGGTACACGTCCTCCCCCTTAGCTCTGCGATCTCTCCTTTCCTGCCCACCAGGGAAAGCTGCTGGCCGATCTGGCCAAGCGCCTGGGCCTTCGCTACGTGGTCTACAGTGGCCTGGAGAACATCAAGAAGCTGACGGCCGGGAGGCTGGCCGTGGGCCACTTTGACGGCAAAGGGGAGGTGGAGGAGTATTTCCGGGACATCGGAGTTCCCATGACCAGCGTGCGGCTGGCCTGCTATTTCCAGAACCTGCTCTCCTACTTCCTGCCCCAGAAAGCTCCGGATGGAAAGAGCTACTTGCTGAGTGAGTGCCCTTCCTCTTTTCTCGAGCATCCGCTCTCACCGAGGGGAGCCGTGTTTGTTGGAGAAAACCGGCTAGTCCTCAGATGGTTCCGGTTCTCTCTGTCAGGCCTGTGACACTGGGCCTCTGCTTCCTGCTCTGTGAAATGGGCATAACCAACTTTTGCAGGGGCGCTGAGAGAATCTGCCCAGAGGCAGCAATGCGATGCTTTACAGAGACGAGTACACTTGTTACTTTTCCTTCAAAAGTAAGAGAACTTGGAAGATCAGGTTCAGTGAGGTCGGGGTCCTCAGCCGGCCACCCCTCACCCTCTGCATGAACACAGGCTCACCCTCGCTTGAGTCCTGCCCAGCAGGGAGGGTGAGCAGTCTGGTCCTAGTGTTGGCACACTGGCACCACCCTTAATAGTTTGCAAACTGGTTGGAGATACCTCTTGTGTTCCATCTCTGGTTGGAGCTCTGTCCCTACAAGGTCTTTGGGTGACCTGAATGGACAGTTATGGGGGCCCCTTCTCCTGGGTGAGGAATGCGGCAGGACCCGCATGCTCCTGGCGCCACATCTAGACACTGCTCTGCTCTCCACCAGACCGCCTTGGCAGGTGGAGTCACTAGTAATTCAGCACATTTATCGAGCACTTGCCATGTGCTGCTCCAGGCCAGGCCCTGGCCTTGGCCCTCCAGCACGACTATTGGCAGACTTGGTTTTTCCATAGCAGGAATTCCGGATGTGACCAAGTGCCCTGGGGCCGGCACCTTGGGAGCAGCCCCTTCATTTCCGTCCTGTTCTGCTCTTAGCCCTCAGGGGGTCGTAGGTCCGGGGTTCCGTGGCAGAGCTCGGATGGGATCCCGTTTCCTGACTGAGCTGCACTACTCACCTCCACCACAGACCCCGGAGGGTGCTGACCTGTGCACGTGTCTGGGCATTTGGCTGGTGGGAACACCAGCCTCAACCCCAGCACATCCCTGTTCCCCCCACTTGCCTCCCAGGCTTGCCCATGGGTGATGTGCCCATGGACGGCATATCTGTGACCGACCTGGGTCCCGTGGTGCTCAGCCTCCTGAAGCGGCCAGAAGAATATGTCGGCCGGAACATCGGGCTCAGCACCTGCAGGCACACAGCAGAAGAGTATGCCGCCCTGCTCTCCAAGCACACTGGCAAGGCCGTGCGCAGCGCCAAGGTGGGTCCCTGCTGTCCCCAGGGCCCGGGCTGGGTGATGTCCCAGCTCCCACCAGGGGGCTCCAGCAGCCCAGGTCTGGTCGTTCTGACCCCCAGGGGGAGCTATGGGTGGTAGGGAAGCCGTAGCTAGGGCTGCCCCACTCTGGGCAAAGTGAATCTGAATTTGTCACTGTGAGCATTTGTCATGCTGTTCTTGGGAGCCACGTGTGGCTGCTGAGAGAAGTTTCTGGCTTAGGCAGTTGACTACTTGCGAGGAAGGTTTCTAGGAAGAGGGGACCCTAGGGGCCAAGGCAAGGAGTGAACACACAGGGCATGTTGGGCAGGGAAGGAGGCTAGAGAGATGGGCCCCACCCTGTCTCTTTATGGGCTGGCTGTGTCCCTTCCTCTCCCTGCTGACTCTCAGGCTTCCCATTCCCACCCTCGGGGGCCTTGTTTCTTATTTGTCTTTCTTATTATGGAGGTAAGACTTCATTAAAATCCGAGAAACTCCCCCGTTATTAAAGACAGAAACCCCCAGTAGAGTTCCAAGACGCGAGCAGAGCAACGATGGGGAGGCCACGGCAGGGCGCCTTTCAAGTGGGTCAGACCCCAGACTCGGATTCTGCTCCCAGCCCTTAACACCCACCACCAAGTGTGTGACCTTGGGGCACAATCCCTGACCCTCTTTGCCTCAGTATCCTCATCTATAAAACGGGTGTATGAATAGTATTCCTTTCCTTGCTTGTTAGAATCTAACGGAATAATCTAGGTAAGCACTTCCTTAGTGCACTGAGGTGCTCTAGAAAACGTGCCCTAAATGGCCATGCATTACTCTAAACAGAAGTCTGAGGCAACCATGGAGGATTTCAGGAGCTGAGGAGTTCAGGTTCAGTTTGGTCAGGAAAGGGGAACAGCTCTGGTTTTTAAGCAAGAAAGTGATGTTTGCAGAGTTCTGGTTTGGAAAGGGCTGAGAAGTTTCCATCTCCTGATCTCGAAAGAACAGGATTTATGATTTTTTTTTTTTTTTTTAAGGAATCTCTACACCCATTGTGGGGCTTGAACTTATAACCCTGAGATTAAGAGTCCCACATTCTTTGGACTGAACCAGCCAAGCACCCCGTGAACAGGACTGACTTAGAACAGTGGCTTTTTAACTTTAATTTTTTTTAAGCTTATTTATTTATTTTGAGAGAGAGGGAGACCGAGGATCCAAAGTAGGCTCTGTGCTGACAGCACAGCACCTGCTGTGGGGCTTGAACTCATGAACCGTGAGATCATGACCTGAGCTGAAGTCAGAGGCTTAACTGACTGAGCCACCCAGGCGCCCCTAGAACTTTAATCTTTTTAGTAGAAGGGTTTTCAGATGAACATACTGGTAAGGACCTGGGCTGGGACTGAGTTGCCAACAGCCAGGGTACTGGAGATGCTGACAGACCCAAAAGACTTCCCTCTGCTTCCAGACGACCCCGGAGGACTACGAGAAGTATGATTTCCCTGGTGCCCAGGACCTGGCCAACATGTTCCGTTTCTATGCCCTGAAACCTGACCGTGACATCGAACTGACCCTGAGGCTCAACCCCAAGGCCAAGACGCTGGACCAGTGGCTGGAGCAGCACAAAGGGGACTTTGCTGGACTCTGACCCTGCCACCTCTCAGCCCCATCTGGGGGAACAGGAGATAAAGTCACAGTGATCCATTCTCGTGTTGCAAAAAAGTTATTTTTTAAATAAAGGCCATTGTTTTCACAGATGGCTTCCAAAAGAAAAGCGCTTTGTTTCACGGACGGGGGTTGGGGGGGCAGCTGCTGGGGCATGAAAATCCCAACAGGAAGCATCAAGTGGTGGCGACCCAGCCCCCTCCCTTTGCAGGGGGCTGGAGGGCTGAAGACACACAACTTAAACGCAGTAAGTTTAGTCCGGCAAGTGGGAGAGCGTGCTGTGACCACAGCCCAGAGGAGCGGCTCTGACCACTGTCTGTACTACGTTTGAACGACAGAGGGGATTCCCCATACCAGCCCTAAACAAGGCCTTTTGATATCGAGGCACATACAGCCTTCATCTCCAGAGAGCTGGTGAGGCCAACCACACGTCCTTTCTTGAAGCCTGAAGGCGGCAAGACCGACCCCTTCTCCCTTTTCCTCTCCTCACCTCAGCGGCAGCAGCTCTAAGTGGGTGCTTTTCAAATCAGGCCGGGCAAAACGTCTGGAGGGCAACAGTGGATTGAACCAGAGGTCACCATGACTGCACACCACTGAGAAAAGGTGACACGCTGCTTACAGGAAAGCTTGGGGAATAAAGCCAAGGAAGGGACAGCGCTGCCTCACCTGTAGTGTGCACACAGGCCTGGGATGGTGGGGTGGTTCGACACGTACTTTAGAGAAGAGGGAGCAACGCCCAGAGAACGCAGGTCAGATGCCCGAGGCTCCACGGCAGGCGTGTTTTTCCTGTGTGGATTTGCATATCGTCTGTCACTGCTCTCTTTATTCCTCTGCCTTAGCCTCGGGACCTGCAGTCATGAAGACCGACAGTCCCACCAGATTCATTTGATCCATTAATCCATTACTTGAAAAAGCATTTGACAAGTTAACCTCTGTGCCAGGTTAACAATCTTAATCAAAAAGGCTATGCTCTCTACCTTGAGGAGCTTCGGTTGGTGGGAGAACCAGATACCGATATGCATGGATAGTTCTAGACTGACAGGGCGGCAGAAAACAGGACGCATAAATAATAATGGTGGAGGGAGCCTACTTCAGGGAGACGGACAGACTGAGGTGTGAGGGGAGGGCAGCAAGCGCCTAGACAGGGCAAGAGGCAGGCCATGACAGCAGTCTTCCAAACCCAGCAGCCTCAGCACGAAAATGTGAGAGGCCATCTGTGTCCAGCCCTATGTGATGCCCAAGTCCCCCATACCCGAGGGTGGGAAACTCACCTGCTTGGGGCTGAGACTCACCATGATGACATCCTGGAGTGGCCCGTGGTCAGTACGGTGCCGAGGAGGAGTCCACTGTGCCCAGGTGCGGAGCAAACCAGCAAGCCCACATCAGGTTCCAGGCGCACCTCACCCAAAGGGGCGGGAGCTGAGCACATTGCTGAACCTCGCCAGTCTGCTTACCTGGTGCTACCTGGCCAGGCTGCTCTGAGGACACCGTGAGATCATTTGTGCCAAGCAGTGTCTGACATCTCCGGGTCACCCTCCCCCTCCTTCTGAGACATGGTCAAACCCTGCTAGCCTCCAGTGCCCTCAGTCTGTTCCCTGCCCCCATCCCAAGTGTGGCCAAAGCAGCGGGTCTCAGTGGATCTCAGTGGAGACAGCACAAAGCCAGTGAAATGAACAGAACTGTGCACAAGGGTCAGGATGCTCCGTGTGCTATGAGCTGTCCACCCTGCACACAAAACCCAGGTCTTAGGCAGTAAAACTACTCTGCAGGATATTATAATAGACACACGTCATGACAGATTTGTCCAAACTCATAGGATGTACACCGCCAAGAGCAAACCCTAATGAAAACCTGACTTCAGGGGATAAATGATGTATCAAAGTAGGTTCATCAGGTGGAACAAATGTTGATAGTACGGGGGCTGTGCATGTGGGGCCAGAGGGTTAAGAGACAACAGTCCTAGTATTTAAACCACCTGATCTGTAACAGATATTCATGTCCACCCTCTTCCCTTGGCTCTTGTCAGTCCCCAAGTGTGGCTGGAGAGGAACTGGTCCTTCCCACACCCTGGATATAGAAGTTGAGGTGCCCCGCCCCGCCCAGGGAGCTCCTGCCCCACCTGTGCATCACTACAGGAAGGAAGCATGTGTGGATCACGGCGCACGGAGCGCAGAGGAGTCTTGGTCAGCACCGCAAGGAGCGGATGACTCCGACCACCACGACCCCTGCTGGTGGAGGTGTCCCCAGGTGTGTGGACGCCACGTGTGCCTGGTTTTCTGAAATTTGGTGCCTGAAATACATTAGCTAGCTGCCAACATTTTTCATTTTCTTAACTGGTAAAATTATACATAAAATTTACCATTTTAGTCACTGTTGAGTGTATATAGTTCAGTGGCATTAATTATTCATAGTATTGTGCTGCCCTCACCGCCATCCCTCTCCAGGACTCTTCTGTCTTCCCAAACTGACACTCTGTCCCCATTAAATACTAGTTTCTCATCCCCCCTAACCCCTCACCCCCCCCACCCCGCACGAACCACTCTACTTTGTCTCTATGAGCTTGACGACTCCCAAGTACCTTATGTAAGTCGCTGCCAACACCTTAAAATGAGACTTCATAGCATTGTTGATGACAGCCAAATGCTGCAAGTAACCCGAATGTCCATCAGTGACTGACTGGAAAACAAAAGTGGTCTATCCACGGAATGGAATTTACTCAGCCATAAAAAGGAGTAAGTACCCATCCTGCTATGAAAGCTGGAGACATTGTATTATGTGAACCCAGAAAGAAACAAGCCATCACATACTATTGTGTGATCCCATTCACATAAAATGTGCAGGGTAGGTGAATCGCAGAGACGGGAAGAAGATTTGTGGCTGCCAGGGTCTGAGGGACCCAGGGAAATGGGAAGGGACTGCTAATGGAATTGGTGGGGTGTCTCTTCAGGGTGATGAAAATATTCTAAAATGGATTGTGGTGGGGCACCTGGGTGGCTAAGTCAGCTAAGCATCTGAGACTCGGTTTTGGTTCAGGTCATGAACTCATGGTTTGTGAGTTCGAGCCCCAAGGCAGGCTCCATGCTGAGTGTGGAGCCTGCATGGGATTCTTTCCCCCCACCTCTGCCCCTACCCTGCTTGCGCTCTCTGCCTCTCTCCCAAAACAAACACAAGATCCAATTAAATGTCTATAAAAAACCCATTTAAAAAAATAATAACCAGGGTGCCTGGGTGGCTCAGTTGGTTAAGCATCTAACTCCGGTTCAGGTCATGATTTTATGGGAGCCCCGAGTCTGACTCTGTGCTGACAGCTCAGAGCCTGGGGCCTGCTTCAGATTCTGTGTCTCCCTCTCCGCCCCTCCCCCACTCGTCCTCTCTCTCTCTCTCAAAAATAACATTAAAAAATAAACATTAAAAATTTTGATAAAAAATTTCAAAATAAGATAAAATGGATTGTGGTCATGAATGTACAACATTCAACTTAAAATCCACCAAACTGTACACTTTAAATGGGTGAATTGTACAATATAGGTAACCCCAAAAATGAGGTAACTAAAATCCCCACAGAAGAATCTGGATGTCCAGCTTCTCTTGCAAAGCACCAGATGATCTGGCAGCACAGGGTGTGAATTCCCGCATAGCCCCCTTGGGTGGAGCTGAAGAACAGCCACCCCCTTGAGACAGGATAGCCAGTGTCCACCACTCGCTACTGCCTCCTGGGCTCTGCGGAACTGGGAAGCACATCAGGGCCCACTCACTTTATGTAAAGTTGCCAAGTGGCTCATCTGTCACCCTTCAAGAGGATCATGCCAAATCAACACAACTTTTGGTTAAGAGATCCGGGGCACCTGGCTGGCTCAGTCGGTAGAGTGAGCGACTCCTGATCTCAGGGTGTAAGTTCGAGCCCCATGTTGGGTGTACAGATTACTTCAAAATCTTCCTAGAGGGGCGCCTGGTTGGCTCAGTCGTTGAACGTCCGACTTCGGCTCAGGTCATAATCTCACAGTTCATGGGTTTGAGCCCCACGTCAGGCTCTGTGCTGGTAGCTCAGAGCCTGGAGCCTGCTTCCGATTCTGTGTCCCTCTCTCTCTCTGCCCCTCCGCTGCTCATGATCTGTGTCTCTCAAAAATAAAAATGTTAAAAAAAAATTTTTTTAAACAAAATCTTCCTAGAAATAATTACAAGATACAAAGTGCAGGTTTCCCAGTGCTAAAACACACCTTCTGCAAGAGCTGTGAGTGTTCACCTAATTCAGGGACAGGCCCCAGGGCGGCAGAAGAGCAGAGTGAGAGCAGGGCAGCCTTTGGACACAGGGTAGCCAAGAAGTTTGTGGGAATGGAGAGGATTCTCGTCTTTGAGGGGAGTTTTCATGACACGGAAGGCAGAGTTCAAGTCCACCTAAACCCAAAGGCTTCAGGAGGAGGAGAATGGCCCAGGTCAGAGAAAGATCAGAGCAGAGACCTGCCCGTGTGACAGAGCCAAGGCCTGGTGCCCAGGTCTTCGTCACCCACACGTGACCGTCCCTTCCCCAATCCATCCTCCCTACCCACCTACCTTTCTACTCCTCTCAATCCCCAAAGGCCCAGGGGCCGGGTTACTTTTTTTATATTTTTGAGGGTCTCGTCTCATGTTCCAGCCTCAACTCAGAGGCTGCAAGGTCTCCTGGAGATAAACGCCTCAGGAGCCTCCTGTGGGAAGAAGCCAAATCCGAGCCTTGAGTGGGACTTGATTGGGCAGGTGTTGCACTGCCCCCTTCCGGCCAGCAGGGGAAGGACGCCCTGGGGCAGCAGGAATGGTGTCTCGCCTGCAAGAAAACCCCCTTCCTCTTCCAAAGTCTTCCTCCAAACTTGTGCTTTCAAAAGACAAGACATGAATGGGACTTGGCTGGACCTCTCCAGGAAGAAAACCTATGATGTCACGAGACACTGCCCAGGTCCCCACCGCTGTACGTGGGATTTAGGACCGTGGTTGGCCCATTCTGGTGAATGGAGAAGTGTCTGACCCTGGCGTGAAGTCACTGTGGAGCCTCTGTGTGCCCATGAGGTCTTCCCCAACCTCTTCACCCAGCCCAGCAAGTGCTTTCACACCTCATCTGCACAGCCTGGAACCCTGGGATGGATCTGAGCTATGTGCTCAGGGCCATTCCAGCTGTGCAGCCATCAGGGCTTCAGTGGGACAGCCGCTGCTGCAAGCCCAGACTAGTTAAACTACAATGCGCAAAAACTTTAATGCAAAAAAAAAAACAAAAACAAAATCAACATTCCCCTGAAATAATGGAGGGGGGAAAAAATCTAGTGAGGAAGACAGGGATATGCAGGGGCCTAGGCAGGCCAACACTGCACATCTTCTCGTGGGCCCCCAAAGAAAAAGTTACAGGCCGAGAATTCTAGAACATTCAATCAAGTCAGTCTCATGGCAAGCTCCCTGCACTGGGATCTTGGAGGGTCAGCACTTGTCAGAGCACCATGTGGCCGTCAGTGCGCATATGTCCGAGGGCTGGCATGACTCAGCGGACGGGGGCGGCCCCAGGAAGGCCAGCGGGGATGGGGGATGGCCCCCATGCGCAGACGAACATCAGCAACCCTAATGCTGAGCCCCCTGTGGAAAGTGGTTTGAACTCTTTCAAAGAAGAAATGACCACAATTTATGCTTTAAATATCTTTTTGCAGTAATCTTATTTACATGGATACAGAATCATTTTACATTCTTAGATCACAGTAATAGATGCTTTATTTTAGTAAATTATGAAGAAAAACAAAAAGGAAACCATTCGTTAAGTCTTCTCCATTAGCCTGTCTTACCAGTGGGAGGATCGGGAAGAAGGTGGAGCCCACACGCCCTACAAGCTGAGACTGGGGACAGTGTGTTTTACTCTGGCTGGACGGTGAAACCTTCAACCTCTCAGACTGTACTTTCCTTTTCTGAACAAACATTTATACAGACGACAGTTCTCAGCACTCAGTACTTTACACATACTTCTGAAAACAGATGCCAGCAGTCTGGGTGGTGAGAACCAAGCCTCTGGCAGGCAGAGGGGCAGGGCCCCAGAAGGCAAGCCGTTAGTCGGCCCTGGGCTAGAGCTGCGACCAGCTGGGGTTGAGCAGAAGGGCAGGAATGCCCTTTAACGCCTGGCTCAGGACAACAGAACTCAACAGTCAGGGACGAGAGGCCACCCCACACAGGGTAGAAGGAAGGACTATCAGTCCCGATTAAGATCTCAGCGCACATGGTCAGGAATGACATCTCCAGGGAGCCCAGCCCCTTGGTATGTGCCTCCCCGGACCCTCCAGGTGCCTATGTTCCAGCTGCTTGGGATCTTTGGGACGTGAAACAAACTCCAACAAGAGCATAGGGTGTCCTGGCCGAGGGGTGGAGGACGCTGTGAGGCATGCAAGCCCCAGGTTCTTCAGAAAGACAACCTGGCAGGAAAGACTCATTCCAGAACCTCCGGGAGGTTTGCTGAGAGGGAAATTAATCACTTCATGACTCGGTGCATCTTAAGGCTTCATTTTTAAGCTGTAAGCATGGCCTTTAATTTAACTAATATCTCCACCACTTTTGATTCCAAATTAGAGTTTCAGCTGTGCCAGAAATGTCCAGTTGTTTTACTTTGCCTGAGCTGGAAGAGGCCAAGTTACCTACCCATGGAAGGGAAACTTCTACCATGCCTTATGGGCGCCACGCCCTACTGCCCAGGAGCTGTCCCCTGTGACCGGTCCATGGAGAGGTTTGTAGTCACGTGATTTTGCCGTTGCCAAGGTGGTCCAGGGTCTCTGCAGGCAGGGGCACGGTGTTGCTGTTCCGGATCCTTCCGGGGCCCTGGCCACAAGGAGGGGCTGCGGCTCCCGGCCTAGTTCCCAGTGGACCGTTTTCCTGAGCCAAAACACAAAGGGTTACATTTCACTAGCATCGCAGGAGGAAGACGCCCTGCGGGTGAGCTTCTGTCCTCCCTGGGAAGGAGCTGCACCAGAATTCCCAGCCACCAGGGACCAGAACAAGAGAAGAGCGAGTCCCAAGACACCACAGTGAGCAAGCATGACCCCCGGCAGCCCCCCGAGATTTACACGGCCCTTCGCCTCCCAGACAGGGTAGATGACTCAACAGGAGGTTGGGGGGGGGGCGGTCTGAGTTCTAGGCCTGGCTCTGCTGTGACTCGCCCTCTGTGACCGTGGGTAGCCTGGTTCCCACCACTGTGGGACGCAGACCCCCTGGAAGCTGGTGGAAGGAGGGCTGTGAGGCAGCCCCCCTGGTGCAACCTCACCAGGAAATGGACACGGCTGAAGGCCAGCCGCTGCAGTCTACTTCCACCCATCACTGCCAGCTGATGCCGCCACCCTGCCTGGATGCGGGCCTCTCCACAGGCCGAGAGGCCTGGCTCTGAATGGAGCCAGATACACCACACCTAGACTGGCACCTCTTCCAAGCCTGGGAGCGGGGAGACGGGGGTATGATCTTGGTAAAGGTGAGGGAAAACAGGGATTAGTTCACAGAGGGAAACAAAGGGGGAAGAAACCTCAGGGTTTTCCTACCTCGGCTGGGATATCAGGAGGTAAACATTTTCTTAAGTTTGGAAAGGAATCCCTCCTTGTCCTCCCCAGCCTCAGGCCTAGCCTTGCCTCCTGCGGAGCTATCCATGGTCCTGCCACCTGGGCACAAACAGCAGAAAGAACTGGGGTCAAGGGCGCCACCTGCAGGAGTCCCATCCCTGGCCCCACCTACCCACACCTGTCCACCCAGGGACTTGCCACTCAAGCAGCCACCAAGCACCACCCGAGAGGGGAGGGGGCAGCTCCCAGGTTGGCCAGGGCAGCCTCGCCTGTTAGATGACTGGAGCAAAAGGGCTACTCAGTGCTTTAGTGTACCCCAACTGCTCAAGTCACTGATCCACAGAAGGGAAACAAGACAGAGAGAAGGACAATGACCAGCTAACTCCATCTGAACAACTGTAACAACTGCCAAGTGCCATATGCCTTCCAGGTCAGACCATGCAGATCTCACAGAGCTCATTCAATCCTTTACACACAAATTTCACAGATTAAAAACCAAAACAACAACAACAAAAACCACAAATGCACAGAGAGATTAGACAGTTTGCCCAAGGTCTCAGAGCCAGTAGATGGTGGGGAGAATGGAGTTCAAACCCAAGTAGTCAGGGCCAGAGCCCAAGCTCTTAACAACCATGTCACTGACTCTAAACAGGTGAAGAACACGTGCCAAGACCAACCAACCAGCTCCCACACTCCGTATGTGCACACCCAGCATCTCTCAGATGCCCAGGGAGGGGACTCGCTGCCTCGTGGAATCCCACGACACGTGCACTTCTCTGTAACAAGAGCCGTGGGGCACCCTGTATGTCACTGGGCAAACTCCGCATCAAGGGCACGTGACCCTAAATGGTCCGGAAAAAAGGGAAGCCGCTTGGCCGTTTCTTCAGGGCCCAAAGCTGAGACTACGGAGGTCAACTCTGCTGCATAAATTCATCCTTTTCAAGATCTGCCAACCACCAGGAAGGCAGGACCAGCTTCTGCCACGAGTTACTGTACTCAGCATTGTAGGTCACAGGGCGCGTTTCTAACATGCTAGGCTGTATATGCCAAGTACAGTGCATAGCACAGTAAAAAAGGGTCGTGGTTCCCAAGATCTCAGTCTAAGATGCCATCATCAGTGAGGGGTGCCTGGGTGGTTCAGTGAAGTGTCCAACTTCAGCTCAGGTCATGATCTCGCAGTTCGTGGGTTCAAGCCCCACATCGGGCTCTGTGCTGACAGCTCAGAGCCTGGAGCCTGCTTGGGATTGTATGTCTGCCTCTCTCTGCTCCTCTCCTGCTTGCACTGTCTCTCTTAAATACAAATAAATATTTTTAAAAATTAAAAAAAAAATGCCTTCATCAGTGAGAGGCCCAAAGCTCTGGGCACCAGGCCCCGAGCAGGGTTGGGTGGGGTCACCCTGGATACAGCCCCCTGGGCAGTCCCGTAGACCTGGCATGCTCTCAGAGCTCAGAAACGTCTTCAGAGAGAGCAGTGGCCGCAAACAAGGATGTGCTAACCAAGGTCTGAGCTATCACCAAAGTCGAGGTGGCTGGGTGATCCCTGACTCCCAGGGTTCCCCAGCGGAGGACCCGGGCACTGCACAGTCAGCACAGCAGACCCTCGTGAGAGGTGCCCACTGCCACAGCGTGCACGGCCATGCATGCCTTCCCTTAGGCCTTCATGTCCCCCATTCTGACATGATGACTTAAGTAACAAAGAGCCTCCTCACACAAAGCAACCTGCAAACCAAAAAGTTCCCATCACTCCTGAGCCTCCTGGGACACAGGAGAGGCAAGTACTGACTTAATTTCATCACGTCCTTGCTCTGGGGATGGCAGACCTTTGTGTGTGCGCGTGTGTCATATGAGTTATAGCTGACGGAGCTTTTAACACGTGCCAAGTACCGTGTCAAACACTTTACCTACGTGATCTCATTTAATCCTATAAGAATCCTATGAAATATGGGCTGCTATCGTTTCCAACTTACTGAGGCTGAGGGCTGGAGAGCTGAAGTCATCTGCCCAAGCCTTTACAGCTACTAACAGCAGAGCAGGGCCTTGCCTCGTCTGACATCTGAACCCAAGCTGTCAACTACCAGTCACAACGGGGCACAGAAATTGACTGCTGTCACCCTTCTCCCCCAACTCTGTTGTCCTTGTCACCCAGAAGGTGGAAAACAGTGATGCCCCATGGCCACAGGTATTTGAGCCAAAGGCCCCAGAATAAGCACCCAGTTAACAGGTTAGTGATTCACAACAAAATAAAACAATAAAACACAAACATACCCAGACCACCTCCTACCACAAGGCGCTTGGTCTTAATTCTATTTTAAATTTGGATAAAAGGACTCCTTCAGGAGTACGGTTTACTGGCAGGGACATCAAAGGCTATAAGCATTAAATTTAAGATTCTGAACCAAATGTCAGGAATAAACTACGCACAGAGACGATAAAGTCTATAAATACACTGTTTTTCTGGCCCGGGGCAGGAAGAGGGACGGGTCCTCACAGATGTCCTGCATACTAAGGTGCCTTCTACTCTCAGGACAGGATATGAACAAGGGCACTTTGCTTCCTTCCCAAGCTTCTTTAAACACAGCCAGTATGTGACTTGTGCCTTTAGAATAAAGTGGAAATGCGCACTCCAGCTGGGTGGGCACTACACGACCACTTCTAGTCTACACCTTCAGAAGGTGGCCACAGCCAGAGGGGCTGCTCACCCGACACAGCCGGCCAGCCCGAGGCCACAGGTTTCTTCTTCCTTGAGAAGAGCTCGGACTCCCATCCCTCAGACCGTCTCCCAGCCAACGGTGAGGAAAATGAATTCAAATAAACTCAACCGACATTTCCTGTGAACCAGCCCTGTGCCAGGCGCCACTCAAGGTGCTGGGGGATTCGAAGGAGAAACACGCCAGCTTAACAGGCAGGGATTCCAAGTTAGAGCTGCCCGATAGCTGTTCATGCAGTGATCCCAGGGGAAGAATAACACTCAGCCCAGAAACATGGGCCACCTTTGTGGGCCAAAATGTTTTTTCCATCGGCATAAACTCCAACTGTTATGAGAAGGGTCCAGCACATAACTGGGGCTCAATGCTTGCTGTCTTCTCCCGTTATCTATAAGCTGGATGAGGGCAGGGCTCTCTCTATGCGTCACTTCTTAGCACGTAACAAATGCTACGGGAACGTATGTTTGAAGAAACAGAGGCCGAGAGGACTCCAGAATCTGACTTCCAAGGATCGGGGCTGCCCCATAGGGGGAGGGACAGGTCTATACTCACAGCCTGACTCCTTGAGCCGCCTACATGCATGGGCTGAGCCAGCAAAGTACCTCTTGTTCTACTAAAATTTTGTCTTTTCCTTCATTTTCCTCCTGCCACCACCCCGTGTAAAGGTAAACACTACCAACTATGTCACAGAGGGGAAACAGAAGGTGGGATTCCCAAGTAAGGAGCTCGGAGCAGGTTTCTACACTTCCAGGTAAATGTATGTGTGTATGGTCACCAAGAGTTAACGAGGACCCAGACACAAACCATGAGCCACACTGCCTTTAACTCAGTCTCGCAGTAACAGTTTCCCGACTCCCTGTGTCATTTTGCTCAGCCCTGAAGACTAAGAGTCCCTAGGCACACGGTGTCTTTCTGGACTTTCTGATTCACGGACTGGGGAAGCAGCAAGGATCAGCTGTTAAGGTTTTCACCAGCTGTATTAGGGACCAAAAATAAGCAAGGGATATTAAATCCCCCAAAACACTTTAGGTCCGTTTCCTATTAATTATATCTATTCCAAATGCTGGGGAGGGGCAAGACGGCGGAGAAGTAGGGAGTTCTGCAATTTTCTCCCGCCGGCATCTATCAAACTGAGAAGGACTGAAGCCACAATACTCTGATCTGCAAGAGTGGAGGAAAACACACAGACCCCAGAAAGAAGACAACCTCAAAGGTGCCTGCATGAGTGCGAACTGGGGAAATAAAAACGGGCCAGGCCGGAGGTGTGGAGGGGAGGGAGCCCCAGCCCAATGCAGGGAGAGCACACGGAGCCCCGCAGAGACAAGGGGAAGAGAAAGAGAGACTGAAAACGCTCATAGAACTGTCTCTAGAGAAGAGATAAAAAACTCGGCCTGGGATGGAAAGAGACACTGTCATCCCATACATAACCACTGGGCGCGGGAAGAGAAATCCGCCCCATCTAGCTGGCTTATTCTTCCTTGAGCTCGGCGGCGGCGGTGGCGGCGGCGCCAGGAGAAACAGCTCCCTCCCCCTACTCGATCCATCTCTGGGCGGTAGCATTAAAGTGCATGGACTAGGATTTGGAAATGAGGCTTGGAAAATACAACTTGGCTCACCCGCAGCACAGGGAGCTCGGACTCTAAAGAGCGGCTTGCAACGCTTG
>CM053564.1:3269134-3385907 GCA_028646485.1 Cryptoprocta ferox | reverse complement strand
GAAACCAACTTGACAATAAACTATAAATAAATTTAAAAAAGGCCTTCAGGTGCCCTTTCCCCTAATGAGGGCACAGACGCCCAGGAATCAGTTTGCACCTGATGTCTCTTGTCAGGTTCTGAGGGCTCCCTGACTCACACGTATTTGGAGGCTATTAAAAAAGTGATCTGAGTGACACTTCATCCCACAAAGTAATGATACCTGAACATAACTGCTTCTAATACATCAGTTTAAGTTTTGTTAAATGCGTGAAATAAGAGATTCAGACTCTACTTAAATAAATATGGCCCACTGTTAGTGAAGTGTCAGGAAATGGGAATTATAAGTACTGTCATATATTCACACGTGATGGCAAAAGTAACTGCCTTCACGGTATAATGAAATTTAACCATGTCTGAGCAGCATTATTTGAAGCCAATTGTAAGAATTCTTAAATGCTATTTAAAAAATTATGTCTGAGGCGCCTGGGTGGTCAGTGTGTTAAGCGTCTGACTTTGGCTCAGGTCATGATCTGGCAGTTTTTGAGTTCGAGCCCCGTGTCGGGCTCTGTGCTGACGAGTCAGAGCCTGGAGCCTGCTTCGGATTCTACGTCTCCTCCTCTTTTTGCCCCACCACCGCACTCGCTGTCTTTCTCTCTCTCTCTCAAAAATAAATACATTAAAAAATTATGTCTGGGAGCCAAATTTCCCACTAGAACACAACTCTGAAATGACAATGAAAGTGAGTAGGGAAAAAATAATTTGCACTTTAGAAACAACTTTTTAGAACTGCACTCAATGCACGCATCAAAATTAAACTATACTCAACAAAATTATGTTAATAAAAATTTACAAGGAAGAACTGGCAAAGCGTCTGGTGCACCGGAGGTTCCCAACAAATCCAGGCTGAATGAGGGCAGAGTGAACCAGCTCCGAGGACAAGGAGCCATGTAAGTCGCAAGGGCTCAAAGGACACTCCTAAGCTGACTGTATGATCAACTCTCAATTCAAACCACCAGAAAAGAGTTTAAAAAAACACTGACGTTCTAATATAGTGAACAAGGCCCACATTGTCACCCAGGGCTCAGAGGGCAGGCTTCAAGCACCCCCGGAGTTGGGAGAGCAGGAAAATGTCCCATGCCAGGTGACTGGGAATGTTTGCAATTCAGGAAGAGGCTGGAGCAGCACAACTACAATTACGTGGAACAGCTATTTCCACTTTTCAGTGCAAGGGCTGTAACAAGAATGTGAGAAAAATCTAGGTGCCAAACCATTCCATGTTTGGTCAGGCTCCAGATGGGCTTTGTGGTGGCTGCTTTGTCACAGACGACTTGGCCCCTCGACGCCACAGGAGCCCAGCAAAGTCCATGCAAAGGCAGTTGCTGCTGGGACCTCAAGCCCTGGGCTCCACAACCAGGCCCTCCCTCTCCATGGAAACCCACCCCCAGCTGCCAATGCCTGCTCCAAGTGACCACACACTCTCTGCTGCCGTCCAGGCTCTGAGGACACAGGAGGGACATCCATCGCCTGCTCTGAGTGCCACACACTCTCTGCTGCCGTCCCAGCTCTGAGGACACGGGAGGGACATCTATCGCCTGCTCTGAGTGCCACACACTCTCTGCTGCCGTCCCGGCTCTGAGGACCCGGGAGGGACATCCATCACCTGCTCCGAGTGACCACACACTCTCTGCTGCCGTCCAGGCTCTGAGGACACGGGAGGGACATCCGGGACCCACACAAGAATGATGGAACAAGGAGGACCCCTGTGTAGCTGAGGCCAGTTCACCACGCAGCCTGCCCTGACCTTGGCCGAAGTCCCCCCCAGTAGAGGACCAGCATCTCCTCTGCAGGGCCCTTCCCACGGGAAGAGGCGCTTTAGCCGTCATTTCGGTATCAAATAGCTCATATTTAAAAACACTCTACAGATAGAGCCTGACATCTGACCTCAGGGTAAATGCGGCATTTGTTCGCTCCTGGACGAACTCAAAGTTAGACCTGCTGTGGACAGGCCGTATTTGCGGTCACGTGACTGGTTTTTTACGGCTTCGGTAGCTGTTGTTTGTAAGACACTCTGAAATCTTGGGGAGGCGCCCTGGGTCAGGTTTGCATAGAGCCTTCCAATCCGCCTTCTCCTACAGGTGTTATGAGGAGTCTCACGTAGGGATGTGCCCAAGGTCACAGGGCGAGTGGCAGAACCACGGATAGAACTCAGAAGAACAGCTCTCGCCGACACACGGCTGCCCTGGGGCAGGAGGCGAGCTGGCACTCTCTGACCTCCGCACACAGGGGGCAAGTTAGAGTGGCCGGCATGGGGCTGCTCCCGGCTCCCAGCGCCCCTGTCATGCTCCCCACAAGGGCAGACCCCAACGTGCTTCCAAACCGTGCAACCTCCAAGGACTGAGAGGCCTTCCGCGTGTCGCCACCTTACCCGTGCTTGTATTGGTGATGCCGTTCACCGTCCCCTCCACGTCGGTCTCATCCTCGGCGTAGCTCAGCATCAGGCTCTGCTGCCGGCTTGTCAGTCTCCTGTGCACCAAACACAGTGAGTGTTTCCTCTGGGCATCCCTTTAAATGACGGGCTGGGCCCCACGTAAGCATGTAGAAAACGTGGGGACACAAGGCAGGGGCACCCACCCTGAACCTAAGAGCCACATTCTCAAAGCTTCAATAAAGAAAGCCTCAATTACACTGATCATGGTGAGCACTGCATAACGTACCAAACCACTGAATCATTACGCTGTACACCTGAAGCTAATACAACACTGTCTGTCAGTTATACTTCGATAATAAAATTTTTTTAATTTTTTAAGTTTATTTATTTTGAGAGAGAGCACACATGTGCATGCATGTACAGAAGGACAGAGAGAGAGGGAGAGAGAGAATCCCACGCTGTCAGCACAGAGCCCGACAAGGGGCTTGATCCCATGAACCATGAGATCATGACCTGAGCCAAAATCGAGAGTTGGATGGTTAACCGACTGAGCCACCCAGGTGCTGTGATAATAAAAATTAAAAAAGAAAGAAAAAAATAAAGAAAACCTCCTAAAAGATCTTAGGTTGTTTTTAAACACCTGCCATGTAACTAAATAGTCTACTTTAAAAAGCGAGGGGGGAGGGGCTTTTATAAATATTGTATGTAGAAAGTTTACTCATTAAAAGGAGTACCAGGGAACCCCTAAGTGGCTCAGTAGGTTAAACATCCAACTTCAGTTCAGGTCACTGAAATCACAGTTCATGGGTTCAAGCCCCGTGTCGGGCTCTCTGCTGTCAGCGCAAGCCCACTTCAGATCCTCTGTCCCCCTCTCTCTGCCCCTCCCCTGCTCATTCTCTCTCTCTCTCAAAATAAATTTTTTTAAATTAAAAAAGAGTGCCAGAGGCGCCTGGGTGGCTCAGTCAGTTAAGCGTCTGACTTCAGCTCAGGTCATGATCTCACAGTTTGTGGGTTCGAGCCCCACGTCGGGCTCTGTGCTGACAGCTCAGAGTCTGGAGCCTGCTTCCGATTCTGTGTCTCCCTGTCCCTCTCCCACTTGTGCTCTACCTTTCTATGTCTCTCAAATATAAATAAACCTAAAAAAAAATAATTAAAAAAAAAAGCAGTGCCAGAAAGCTTCCCCCTCCCCAGTGGAGTCAGCCATGCTTGTCCTGGATGCCACAGCACTCCACTCAAACCTTTCTCCCAAAGGACACAGACGTCATGCTCCATGATCCAACGACAGACTTGTCTCTCCCACCAGACCCCCAGTGCCCTGAGAGCAGTAATGATAAAACCAATAATAGCAGCTATGGCCAATGTTCCTTATGTATTATTCAATTTTCCAGAAACTAATAAGGTCTTTTTTTTTTTTTTTTTAACTATGCCCACTTTGCAGAGGGAGAACTCGGGCAGGACACACCTAACTGTAAGGTAGAAATAACCTGCACAAGCCTCAGCGCTTACAGCAGCAGAGCCACAATGGGCTTGGCAGTCTGGCTCCGCGTAAGGCCTGGCAGGTAAAAAGCCCTCAAAACTGGGTCCTGCTGGGTGGGGAAAATGCAGAGATCGGGCGGACCTCACCATGGTTACGTGGGCACGCACTTTGGAACTCTTATCTTGACGTGAATGTAGTGATCTCCATAGCCGTAGCTGTTAATCCGGGGGATGCCTTTCCCACTCATCCGAATCTTCTGGTCTGTCTGAATCCCAGGGGGGATCTATAAAGAAAGGAAATCTGTGGTTTTCCTTGGTCTCCAGTTGCTCAAATGGAAACATTTCACTACACAAAGAGTGACCCCTTGGAAAGAACTCCCGTTCAGGTTTCTAGACCACCACACAGACACTGGCTAAACCGGGGTCCACCCGGAGCAGAGCCCACGACAAGTACGTGGGGCCAGGCAGTTCGGGCAGCTGAGCCCACGAGGAGGAGGGAGGGGGGACGGAGAGTGTGACCTGGGAGGGGGCAAAGCCAACACGGGGGCACGGTGCTGGGGCTGCTCCCTGGTGCCAGCAGAGACATGATGCGACCCAGGACCTGCCTTCACTGGTGGTTCCTTGGTCAGGGTCTACAGTCTGTGATTCACACCCAAGGAATGGCCTAACCTTCCTCTGCCTCCCCCAAACCTCATCGCTGAGTCCCCAACATGCTGCTCGTTCACAGGTTCTAGCCACTTCTCAGCCGGTTCAGAGAGCGAGGAAAACAGCACGAAGGACGAGGAAAACAGCACGAAGGACAAGAGCGGCACACACGTCCTCAGCCTCTTACCGTCACGTTAATTGTCTCATACAGGCCTTGCGCCCTGGCTGTCCCCCCAAGAAGAGCCTGAGCTATGGAAATAAAGAGGTCGGAGTGGATGTCTGCACCGTCCCTCCGGAACACGGGGCTTTTCTGCACCTACGGTCAAAGCAGGAGAGCTGTGGTTATGCGTGGACAAGTCCTCTGCAAGACTACACGACAGCCCCACGTCTCAGCAGCCTGGGCACAGGGCCCAGCGTGCGCTACGCTGCTCCTGTGCTGAAGAGCACAGTACCGAGGGAGAGGATACACTTTTGCCAAAGCAGAACACCACCCCAGGGGCTGGGAGTTACACGTCAGATTCATTTCTACATAGCAACATAAGACGGTCAGTCTCAGATCAAGGTGTTGGACAAATAACAAAGTAAAATTGACTTTTTGAACATTAAAAAAAAGAGATCTTACTGTACTGGAAGGTGTAAGGAAACACAGATTAGTACTTCCACAAAGGCACAATTTATTTTCCCAACAGTCATCCGGGTACAAACTACCTTCAAGACAGACGGGCGGCACTGGAATGATTCTGACGCACAAGCACTACTTTCTGGGCCTCAACGACACTTCTTGCCTTGCAGTGGTTTGCCCTCTCTGTTCTGGTCTGTTACTAGGTGGGACCAGGGTCTGACACCCCCACCGAGCCCACTGTAGAGCCTGGCTTACCGCTGGCCACCTTTGTCTTTGATTTCTCATCTAGCACTTCACGCTTTATGGTATTTTTATCTGTGTTTTAGATTACAAAATATTTCATACACGTATGAACAGGAAAAGTAGGGGCGCCTGGGTGGCTCAGTAGGTTAAGCATCAGACTTTAGCTCAGGTCATTATCTCTCAGTTTGTAGGTTTAAGCCCCACATCAGGCTCTGTGCTGACAGCTCAGAGCCTAGAACCTGCCTGGGGTTCTGTGTCTCCCTCTCTCTCTGCCTCTCCTCCACTCATACTGTCTTGTGTCTCTCTCTCAAAAATAAATAAAACATTAAAAAAAAATTTTTTGAAGAGGCAAAGTAAATTACGTCACACACGCAGAGTGTCTACAACCCAGATGAAGTAATAAAACATCACAATGCAGTGAAGCCCCCCAGCTTCGCCCCCTCCAGTGGGCCCATGTTGAATGCAGTTCTCACTCCCACACATGTACGTGTCCCCAGATAATACGCAGCATCCTCCGATGTGCTTTAAACCTGTTTACAGATAGTCTCCCTCCCTGTATCTGCTTGCAATCTGCTTTCTTTCCCTCACTGGTAACTGAGAAGTCTCAGCTGTGCCGGGTGCATGGCTCTGGGTAATCCGAGGCACTGTGGCCACAGCACGGTTCTCTCAGCCACTCTCTTATCCGAGGGCAGCAGGCTGTCGTCAGGGTCTTGCTATTATGAGCGAGGGTGTCTTGCACACAGGCTGCGCCTTCCCCTGCTGCGCTCACATGGCTTTCCTGGGGCACCGGTGGGACTGTGGGAAAAGGAACTCTATCTCCTTTACTGCCTCCTGTCTCAGAAACCAGGTCCGCCTCTGCACACAGTATGTAAAACTGCACCTTCGGCCCTTACCACCCCCATGAACAATTTGATACATAAATTTAAAATCACAAGGAAAGGCGCCTTGGTGGATCAGTCGGTTGAGCATCTGACTCTTGGTTTCGGCTCAGGTCATGATCTCATGGCTTCATGGGTTCGAGCTCTGCATCGGGCCCTGCGCTAGCAGCGCAGAGCCAGCTTGGGATTCTCTCTCCTTCTCTCTCTGCCCCTTTCCTACTTGTGCTGTCTCTGTCTCTCTCAAAATAAATAAACTTTAAAAAAAAATCACAAGGAGATGCGTTCCATATTTTTATGCGCCCTCTGTTTTCCAACTTGTAAACATCGTGAGGAAACTGTTCTGTCCAAACCTAGCACAAAAGCTTGCCGTGATACATGTTTCATAAACCCACTGAGGTGGCTACTGTCCCCTTACACAGCTCCCGTGAGGGCCCACTTCTCCCCAAGAGGGCAAGGGCCTGAGAAGCCGTGCAAGCAGAGCACCCACCCTGAAAGTGATGAAAATTTCTCTTTTTCCTACAGGCATCCGCACCGTCTGGCCATCCTCGACTCCTGTAAGAACAAGAGTTCAGAAGGGAACATTTATTTGGGGACCTCCCAAGGAGTTTCCTGACCTAGATCCATTTACAAACCACTGACTTCTTTACTCGTTCCTGTTAATGAGGAACACGATTATCCACAGTACATCCAAGGAGCGTAACTTATCAAAGGTGCAAGTACAGCAAGTGATAACCAAACAAGAGCACCTTCGATTTGTTTATCCAAGTTCCCTAGACACCCGCTCCTACCAGGTCCACGCAGTATGTCAGTGAGGGCAGGGTCTGGTAGGGGAGGCAGCTATCACCCAAATAACAACGCTAACAAATGCGTCATTACAAACAGAAACACGTTCTTAGAAGGAAGGACAAAGGACATCTAAGGAACAGGGAGAGTTCCAGGAACTGCTGCAGGGAAGCAACGCTCAAGCTAGGAGCTCTGGGAGAAGAGTTAACCCACTGGGAAAAGAAGGTGAAAGCGAGCTTCAGACACAGGGAGTGACAGATCCAAGGCTCCATCCGGGGAGGCACCATGGCCCGTTCAAGGAGCTGCATGAATGTCAGGAGGGCCGCAGGGCAGGCAACAAGAGGGGAGGCTGCAGAGGCCAGAAGGGGCTGAGACAGGTGGCAATTCTCGCCCCAGGAGTCACTGCACAGTCTTCAGAGCAAGTGACACGGTCAGACTGCCCTGCAGAAAGTCCACCCTGTGAGCAAGAGACGGCTGGTAAGGGCAGTCACGGCTGCCCCGGGGGCTAGGAGGAAGGGGTGGTGGTGCAGACAGGGCTGGCCACGGGGACAGAGCTGGCCTCATCGAATGAAGGCAGAGGAACGCCACATGGGAGCAGAGCGGGCGCGTCAGGTACTTTCTGCCCAATGTGGCACGAAAGGGTAGATTTTAAGGACAACTAATACAAAGAGGAAAATCCAAGGGGATTCTGGCTCCCCCTCCAGTCCGGAGCTCCAGATCCTTCACCACAGCTCTGACAACAGCCCAGTCACAAGGAAACGAAGGCCCCAGCTCTCCCAGCCCCGGGTACGTGGAGGAGCCCAGGACCCACCGGCAGGCACGGGGATCACCACTTTCTTCTTCTGCTTGGCCTGCCCGGCTCCTCTGCATACCACACAGGGAGTTGTGATGATGGAGCCTCGGCCACCACATCTCCGACACGTGGAGCGCATCACAAACGGGCCTGTATTTATGGTTTCCTGATGAAAAGAAGAAAAATGGAACCCTTAAGTACACAGGTAAACTCTAATGGCCAAGCCTCTGGGAACATAATGAACGGCAGAGAAATGTTTCATCAAAGACTCACGTTCTGTAAAACAGACACGGTCTGTAAAACATACCGCCTAAGGACACAGGGACCCAGACCTTTCTCCTAAAGGAGGCAGACGTCATGCAAGACGATCCAGTCACAGACTTGTGGAAAACACTCTGGCAGCTATGAAAACTTTGTGCATCTGTGGGGCTGTGCCCTACAGATCACACTTGTGAAACAGCGTGCGTACGGGGTATCCCTTGCAGCCTGGGGGGACCACCAAGGAGTGAGGTACCTGAAAAATCGTGGTGCATCCACGTTAATAGAACACTGCACACGGGTGAGAAATGCTTTCTCGGATCATTTAGCCAGAAAAACCGAAGCAAACGCTGCAGCACCGTGTGCAGAGTGCTACCCTGGGTTACTGGAACCTCCGCACAGATGGCTTGAAATGTGCGTGTCCGTCTAAAGCAGGACCCACAAGTGTGTCACTGTAGCCGTGCCTCTAAGGAGGGTGCCTGGAAGAATTAGGGGATGGGGCTTGGGCCAAACACTTAACTTTTCACTGTACTTTCGTTTTTACTTTAGAATTCTTTTTTCAATTTTTTTAAATGTTGATTTATTTTTGGTAGGCAGAGAGAACACAAGCAGGAGGGGAGAAGAGAGAGAAGGAGACACAGAATCCTAAGAAGGCTCCAGGCTCTGAGCTGTTAGCACAGAGCCCAATGTGGGGCTCGAACCCACAAACTGTGAGATCGTGACCTGTGCTAAAGTCGGACGCTTAACCGACTGAGCCACCCAGGCAACCCTTTACTTTAGAATTCTCTACCATGTGCAAATAAATGTACATGTATATTTTTAAACATACTAAGTTTTAAATTAAAAACATTTTAAATATAGGAATTATTTGTGCCAGGAATTCCAGCTGTGGGGATCTGTGCCACAGAAAGTAGAGGCATCAGATGGAAGGACCTATGTGTAGAGGCTGAGCCCTGGTTAAGTATTAGGATGGAAAATGACATCTACAGATTTCGGCCTGGAGGAATGGCTGTGACCGATCGAAGACGACAGAAAATTGCAGAGCCAACAGTATGTGTAATATATTCTCATTAGAAAATTTTCACTTTAAAAGAAATTTTTTTTGTAGAGATAGAGACTAAGTTGTGGAAAGAATACCTCAAACTATCAATTTGGGAATCCAGGCAAGGGGAGATTAAAGACATTTTCTTTATGTATTCCTCTGTCTTTTGGGCTACAGAGAGTACACATTTGATAATTTACAAAAAAAAGTACGGAGACGCCTAGGTGGCTGAGTCAGTTGAATATCTGACTTCATTTTGGCTCAGGTCATGATCCTGGGGTCGTGGGATCGAGCCCTTTTTGGGCTCTGTGCTAAGCATGGAGCCTACTTGGGATTCTCTCTCTCCGTCTGCCCGTCTCCCTGCTCGTACATGCTCTCCTGCTCTCCTGCTCTCCCTCCCCCCTTCCGTCTTAAAAAAACAACAACAACAACAACAAAAAAAACAGTGCAAAGAAGTTAGGTTAAATTAAAAAAAAACAATTTCTAGTGCCTGGTGAGCCAGTGGGAGTGGCCAAAAGCACAAGGCCCCACCAGCTGTGGGAGAAGCTGGGGGCCGGGAGGCCCCTGAAGGATGGGGGTGCACAGGGAGGATGAGGGCAAAGACGCTCCAGGGGGAGCAGAATGAGCAGCACCACCGCAGCGAGAGGGGCTGCCTGCTTCCTTGTTCCCGGGGCATCAGTGATGGGGGCTGGGGAACGATGGGGAGGACCGGGACCCCCCCTCTTTCTTTCCACATGGCCCTCAGGGACAGTGAGGACAGGGCAACAGCAGCCTCAGGTACCAGACTGGCTGCTCGGGGTAGTCACGTTTCTCTCTGTTTTCTCAGCAATTGCTGCTGTAATCAGAGCGGCACTCCTCTTTTTAAAATGTTATCTGCTCAGCTCCCAGAGGTTTCAGGAACCCCTACAGAGAGGCAGTATCCCATTTTTCAGTCTCCTACAATCAACGTGGTCACTATGTGTCTCAACACAACTTCCTCGTTAATCTCAAAGGGAAAATTAGTAACTTTACAGTGAAGAAACCTAGTGGACCCTATCTTAACTACCTACTCGTGATCCAATGTCACGTTATCACTAATGGGACAAACTGACAGACACCTCCTGACTCCTGACATGATCCACTACATGTCTGTGGCGTTTCACCAAAAATGTGTAACCTGAATCTTGTCATGAGAAAATATCAGATGAACCTCAAATAAGGGGCATCCTACAAAACAGCTGGCCTGTAATCCTAAAAATGTCAAGGGCATAAAGAAAAAGAAAAGCTGAGGAAGTGTTCCAGATTAGAGGGGACAAAAGATATGACAACCAAATACTATGCAAAATCCCAGCGTTGATCCCAGACCAGGAAAAAAGGACATTATAAGGACAATTGGAAACATGAGAATGAGTATAGATAATGGTATTCTATCAACGTTAAGTTTCCTGATTTTGACAACTGCATTGTGGTTGCATAAAAGAACATTCTTCTTTGAAAACACACAACAAGATGACAAAGGAAATGGGACAGAATGTTAACAATTGGTGAATCTGGGCAAGGAATAAGGAAGTGGCTCTTTATACTGTTCTGTACATTTGTATTATATAAAAAACTTACCAAAAAAAGAAAAAAACAATTACACTTCAAGCAAAATTTAACCTCTCAGCGCAATGCTTGCAAATAACCAAAATATCCCGAGGTGTATTTTCAGGGAAGACAGCACACTATCATTGACCAAGAGTGAGCACTCTTAGAACAAGAAGGTTCTAGATAAAACAGTCCACCTAGTCACAGACTCTTAAAAGCACCAAGCACTGCCGGGTAACTCTCCAGGGCTATCCACAGGAGGGTAGGGAAAGAGACGGTGAGGGGTGTGGGTGGGTGGGTGGGGGGGGGACCCTAGGCAGGGGTGGGGGCTCTGCCGCGCTCTCACCATGCCGGAGCCGCCGCAGTAGTGGCAGTTCTGCATCTTGGTGCCAGGCTCGTTCCCCTTGCCGTCACACCGCTCGCAGGTGTCAGTGATGTTCACGGTGAACTCCTTGTTGACGCCCTTAGCGGCCTGATTAAACGTCAGCTCCATGATGTACTAAAGCAATCAGAGGGCAGCCTGTCATATTTCTGTTGGTTAATTAAGGCGAACCTCCACTTCGTGACAGAGGGCAGTTTTCAGTCACGTTACCTCTTCTTTTAAAGCAGGCTTTATTTTTTAAAGCAGTTTTACGTTTACGAAATGGAGAGGGAGGTACTGGGGTTTTCCACACACACACATACCCCCCCATCCCCGCGCATGCACAGCCCCCACTGTGGTCAGCGCCTCTCACCGGGATGTACATTTTTTAACAAGGATGAACCCACGTGGACATACCATAATCACCCAAAGCCCATCGTTTACTTCAGGGTCCACCCTTGGTGGTGTATTTCCTAAGGGCACGATTTTGTCCGTCATTACAAAATCGTAGAGGACTTTCACTAAATGTGAAATTTCATTAAAATATTCCGTGCTCCACCTACTCATCTCTTCACCCAGCTACTTTAGTTTTTAACTATTTGTTTTAACTTACCTGCTCTCTGCCAAGTAAGAATGGATGGGACTCGACTGATTCTGATCTACTCCTCAGGATTTTTAAAAGGGAATGTTTAAGTGAAAATGTATTTTTCAACAAACTGTTCACAGATAATATTTGTACACAGTCCTTACAGACAGCTGGAATGATCCACAATCATAATTTAAGTAATAAAATACCCACCTTCAACTCTGATAATATCTTATTAGGCCATAAATATGCAAGAGGTAGAATTGGTGGTGTGTCTCCCTACTGGATTGAGCTCTTCTAGAATAATGCAGCGGGCTCTAGATAATGGACCCGAATCAAGGACCCTCAAAGTCTTAGTCTTAGGCTGACTGATTAAGCAACTGTACAGCTAGAAAGGATGTACACACATTACCTACATGGTTTTTCTTAAATACTGGAATTATTTCCTACGCAAATAGCTGCCTCCAGATCATTCTATTGAAGCTGCTTTTCTTTTTCTTTTTCTTTTGAGAAAAAGAAACTTTACGTTTGCCTCACACAGAGCGGCTAAAATGTGAATGATTCTTCAAAACAAGGAGCTTACCTCCTGAGGCTGACTAAATACACTCTGGAAGTCTCCAAAAGAAGAGGACGAGAATTCCCCAAAGATCTTCCTGAAGAGCTCCTCGGGGTCGACAGTGGGGCCCCCTTTCCAGTAGCTCTGTCCGGAGGCACCAGGGTCGGAGCCCGCAGAACCATAGGTGTCATACTGCCTCCTCTTCACTTCATCACTCAGCACCTACCGGAAAAGGCCCAGCAGTCAGGCGCCCTCGGGTCTCCCGAGGCCCAGAACACGGCACAAGTTCACACTGAGTACAGACAGGGGTGCTGTTTCAGCATTAAATTTCCTAGTTTTGACAAGTGTACTGTGGTTAACGTATAAGAATGTTCTTGTTCTTGGGAAATACACATTCGAGTACTGAAGAATAAAGAGACACGGCGTCTGTGCCATACTCTCAGATGGCTAGGGGTGTGGGGTGTGCATGCACACACACGCAGCAGACCACGAGACTCTACAGAGCCTGAGCTCCTGCAGACGCTCCAAGTCTGAGAATAAGGTCACTCTGGACGGCTCTGCAGTCCACCACAGTGTACACTTCATCCCCCTGATTACATTTCAAGTTTCTCAAGGGCGTCTCCTACTTCTACAATACACACCATCCCCAAAGACAGAGATGCCCTATGGAGCGGGGTCAACAAATGAATGTGGAATTAATTAATCCCACCAGGAACTCCCAGACCCAGCTATAAATCCAGATGACCTGGGCGCTCTGTTAATACAGATTATTAGACCTTGTTTCCTGAGATTCCAAGTGAGATCTAGCAGGAGACCTGGGAATCTTTTCTTTTCTTCAAGGAGGTCATCTGGTTTGGGAACATGGTCTTCACACTGGACCTTATGACATGTCAGCTCACCGTGGGCCGTGCACTCTGATGTACCCACGCAGCTGAATGACAGTGACTGCACACACAGGTGGATGCCTTACCTCATAGGCTTCTGCCAGCTGCGAGAACTTCTCCTTGGCTTTGGGATCGTCCTTATTTGTGTCTGGGTGGTATTTCTTGGCCAGCTAAGGGAGGAAACCATAAATCACAATGGACACATGATGATTACTAATACTGGACGCCAAATGACAGTCACAAGCTCACCTCTCTTACAGCATTTATTTGTTTGGAAATTTTGCAAATTCTTTTTTTTTTTTGAAATTTGCCAATTCTTTTTTTTAATGTTTATTTTTTTGAGAGAGAGAGAGAGAGAGAGAGAGCGCGCGCGCGAGACAGGGCAGAGAGAGGGAGACACAAAATCTGAAGTAGGCTCCAAGCTGTCAGCACAGAGCCTCACGTGGGGCTTGAACTCATGAAGTGTGAGATTGTGACCTGAACCAAATGAGCCACCCAGGGGCCCCATCAACCAATAACAACTCTTTAAACAAGGCCTAAGACATTTAAATAAACCATCTCTTGCAGCGCCTGGGTGACTCAGTTAAGTGTCTGACCAACTCTTGGTTTTGGCTCAGGTCATGATCTCACCCTCTGTGAGACTGAGCCCTGCATCGGGCTCTGCGCTGGCAGTACGGAACGTGCTTGGGATTCTCCCTCTCTCTGTCCCTCCCCCTAACCCCATTCATTCTTACTCACTTTCTTTCAAAATAAATAAATAAATATTTTTAAAATGTCTTTAAAAAAATAAAATAAACCATCTGTTCAAATCTGAGACATATATGTTTTTCAACCACAACAAATCTCTACCAAAAAGAATAAATGCTTTAGAATGTGGGCACCATTGTGAAAGCAGTGGAGAGCAGGGTGTCTGGTACACTACCAACTACATAAAAGGAGAAGAAAATACCCGGACATGTAGATATAGCTGCCGTGTAAGTTATTTTGGAAAAACATAACAAGCTAGTAACATTGGTTGCAACAGGAGGGACATAAGTGAACGGTAGGGGAGGGAGGCTTTCTATCGTATATACTCTCTGGTATTTGCTTCATTCTGAACAAAGGGAACATACTACCTATTCAAAACACAAGTTTAAATATTAAAACACAAAATGAAACCTCACTCGGCTGCCTGGAGCTGAGCCGCTCTAAAACTGAGGTTGCCCTCCGGATGCTCCGAGTAGTGCTGTGCTTTGTAGGTGGCTCACCGGTGGCTCACGGTCTGCCGCGGCTGCTCACGCCTTCTAAGTCTGGGTCACTACAGGTCCCTCGCATGAGGGAAGGAGGTACATGGAGCCCTACCGTGGACCGGAGAAGCTGTGTGGCTCGGACGCCACCAGCAGCTGGCTGTGGTTAGGGTGCAGGGAGTTAAGCGCGCAGCCTCTGGGTCAGGGCGCCCACATTGTCTGGAGCCCTGAGACCCTGGACAGAATGTCACTGAGCACAACTTCCTCCTCTGTCAAATGACGATAATGGTACCTACTTCACAGGGCTGTGGCGGGGACGAGATGAGATACCACATTTTCTAGAATGAGCACGAGGCATGGCACACAGCTACATTCAACAGAAGGGAGCAAAGGACGTGGTCAGGAGGTGGGGGCCTCGAAGAAGTTCTGACAGCAATTTCAAATTTTCACTGATGAGCCGAAAATCACTGATGGGTATCAGTATACCCCAAATCACCAGGACGACCACCAGAAAATACGGCACTGAGGCAGGCAGCCTCACAGCTTGCACTCGAGACACCGTGTCCGTGGCCCAGGTGAAAAGAACGGAAGGAGACGTCACACATAAACAGTGCATTTGCACCAAGACAAGACAGAAAAGGTGTCATGGCTCATAATGCCAAACGAGGATCCAGAGGAGTTCAAATTCAGAAAAGGAGACATCACAGGGCTGTGTGGGCGGGCCGACCGCCAAAGACCCATGCTGGAGACCAAGTACAACCACAACATGACACACTTAGATTTTAGACAAACATGATCACATTATAGTAATACGGCTTAAAAGGGAGTTGAGTACTTTAACACAATTTTTAAACAGTCATCGAAATTTAAAAAGAAAAAAAAGGAGAGGTGTCAAGACATTACCCACATCTGAGAAACGTGACGGGATTATTTTCTGTGACGGGGAACTCACTTCCACCCAAGGTGGAGTGTATCATGACCGACAGCCTTCACTGATAGAGAACTCTTCATTAGAATAAGCCTAACCACCTCTGCTTTTGGTTACATGGGTGACTTTAACCCTCTTCTACAAAACAGCCAAGCAAATAACTGGGGCTGACTTTCATGACCCCATAGAGTCCTTTCTTTACGCTAAGAACCAAACAGCTCTCAATCTTCCACAGGAGCAAAAAAAGCAACACACGTCACCAAGCCTGCAAAGAAAGAACTGGTCATGTGCCACCCAACTCTGGTTTCCAGGAGGAATGAGGGTGCTGGCAGGTTGCCAGAAACGTCCACCCCACACCCCAAAGGCAAGCAGACAGAAGGCAGCACCAGCCATCCAAAGTGAAAACAGCCTTCGGTGGAAAAGGCAGAGTACAGCTCCAGTGGCGCCTCCAACTCAGTCCTGCTTCCGGAGACGCTGGTCCTCACGGCAGCTCGCGGGGGGCACACCGGACGCTGTGTGCTGAGCCCCGGAGCGGGGTCTCGTAACGGCCAGTATGTCATGGTGGGCCACAAGGCTGGTCCCAAAAGCCACGGCAAGAAACAACGGCACATTCATGAGATGAGCTTAAGGAAAAGAAAAGTCTTTGCATGTATGACATGCAGTGACTTACGGGGCCTTGGGTGTAGGTCATAACCTCTCCAAGCCTCTGCCGGGAGGATGAAATGACGCAACACACACAAAGCTTTCATCAAGCCCTGACCCCAGAAATTGCTCTATAAAGACTGCTTTAAAAATGTCCAGTTTCAAACTGCATAGCTTTACCTCATCTTTTTACTTCCCCACCAAAAACTTGAATGGTTCCCTACTCTCTCTTAAATTAAGTTTCTAGTGCTTGCAGAGGGCCTCATGTGGCCCCTTGTGATGCCGGCCTCCATCTTTTCACTGCTCTCCCACCCTTCCATCAGGTACCTTACCTTCCGGTTCAAAGAGGAGAGACATGCTATTCACTGTTCCCAAGCCAGGGTCTCTGCTTCCTACCCCCGTACCTTTGCTCATTCCATTACGACATAAGTCTACACAAAACCTATACGTGGAGTTCACAGCAGCACTACTCCTAATAGCAAGAAAAAAGTGGAAACAATCCAAATGTCCATCAATGGATGAATGGATAAATAAAATGTAGCATATCGACGCAATGGAATGTTACTCGACCTCAGAAAGGAATGAAGAACTGATACATGCCACGGAGTTGACAAAGCCTCTTTCCAAAGCGAAAGAGGCCATCACAAAAGTTCACACAGTGTATGACTTCACTTGCATGAAATGTCCAGAACAGGTAAATCCAGGGAAACAGAAAATAGGTTAGTAATTGCAAAGGCAGAGGAGAGAGAAAACTGGGGAGTGAATATTGATGGTAAAGACTTTTTTTTAAGCAGTTGAAAACTGGGCGCCTGGGGGGCTCAGTCGGTTAAGCGTCCGACTTCAACTCAGGTCATGACCTCATGGTTCATGGGTTGAAGCCCCGCATCGGGCTCTGTGCTGACAGTTCAGAGCCTGGAGCTGCTTCAGATTCTGTGTCTCCCTCTCTCTCTGCCCTTCCCCCACTTGCTCTGTCTCTGTCTCTCAAAATAAAATAATAAAGACATAAAAATTTTTTTTAAATGTACCGATTGTGGGGATGGTTGTCAAACTTCTATGAATACATTAAAAACCAGTGAATTGTACCCTTTAAAAAAACGTAAGAGGAGGGATTAGCTATACAAGCCATGGCTGTTAGGTCTGGTCTTGCTCAGTCAGTTCACAAATATTAGGTTCAGACAAAGTTTTTGCCCACCTACACACACACAAAAATGAAAACAAAGTTAAAAAAAAATCAAGAATCTTATAGTGAATTTTTCATACAAATAACAAGGTACAGAATAATTTTAAATATGAAAACAGCTTTGAAAAAAGATTTTTGAAAATCTTTGGTTCTGCCTGTCTTTTCTCTGAATTGTTAACCAGAGGGCAATATGCACACGAGGGGCAGTCCAGCAAAGCCCATCACCTCATTCTACACCGTCAGCCACACGTCACCTACAGGTATGGGCACACACGCTGCACTGGTGAGATCAGACCGACAGCATCCCTTCTACAGTCTTGTCCCTAAAATCTGGCTTCCATACAGACCTGGTAATATGCTTTCTTGATCTCCTTCTGGCTGGCATTTCGGGGCACTCCTAGTATCTGGTAATAATCCTCTTTGGCCAAAGGGGAGCTCGTGTGGAAGGAGGCAGTACAAACAAAAGGGTAACTTTTTACTCCTAAAAAAGAAAAAGAGGAAAGACAATCACTCTGGGAATGTGCTCAACAAAAGGAAGTTGTGAGTAAACACCCAGCCAGGTTATACCTATGAAGGAATGGAGACCTCAGCTTAGGGTCAGCTTTCCTCCAAGCCCGCTGGAGACCAAACTCACTGCACTTCAAACACGGCCAAGGCCACTGTATACAATGAATATAAAACGAAGAGTATTGGGCAGGGCTAATTCTGCTGCATCACAATACAGTGAGGTGGTAGCCTCATGACTGCACCCCGGATGGGGGCTGCACCCGGGGGATGACTAGAAAGGGACCTACCCCGACTGTCACACTATCTGTGCACTTGCCACGTGCCACATATCTTCATATGCTGTCTCCCTTAATGCTTAACAATTCTCCAAGTTCTTTGCCTCCACCATGCAGCCTTGGGGATCTACTTCTGGGGTGGTTCTCAGAGTGTGGTCCCTGGGCCAGAAGCATCATTAGCTAGTTGGAAATGTCCATGTTCAGGTCCTACCCCTGACCTGAATCAGAAACTCTGGAGGCGGGGTCTGGCAGACTATATTTGTAAGCCCTCCAGGTGATGATTCTGCCACATGCTCAATTTGAGAACTAAAAAACTGAAGAAATGGTTCTTAGGGCGCTGGGTGGCTCAGTCAGTTGAGCAGCTGACTCTTTATTTCAGCTCGGATCATGATCCCAGGGTCATGGGATCAAGCCCCACACTGGGCTCCATGCTGAGCATGGAGCCTGCTTGGGATTCTCTTTCTCCCTCTGTCCCTCTCCCCCACTCGCACTCTCTCTCTGAAAGGAAGGAAGGAAGGAGAAAGAGGAATGAAGGAAGGAAGGAGAAAGGAAGAAAAAATGGTTCTTAGTGTTTAAGGTTACAGGTCTAAGAGAATCTGATAAAACTGCCACCCCTCCTCTAAGAAAAAAAAAAAAAATACACCTATATAGACACACAGGGTTAAAAGGCCCTATGCCTAAGCCTGTTTACCCCGAACAGCGAACTGGGGTCAAAGCCCAAGGCAGGCAGCCACATGCCCTGCCCCCCTTCATGCCTCTGGCAACAGCACCAGGAGGAAGGGCCCCTGGCGGACACATCTACTCAACTGCCCTCTAAGGGCAGAGAACTAAGCAGAGAACTAAGCTGGACTGGTCTGTCACCAGGTGTAGCAGGGGGAGCTGCCCCACAACTTGAACCCTGTCTATCCTCCAACCCATCCGGTGACAAACGAAGATACGGGGCTGGGAGTAAAAGGGAGCCAAGTAAGAGCATGAAGATCATGACAGCTCTAGATTTCTAAGTCGAACTTCAGCCTACAGAGAAGCTTCTGGGTACCCCATTCATTTATTCATTCAGCAAATACTCACTGAACATCTACTACCTGCCAGGCCCTGCCTGGGTTCTGCGCTGGGAATAAGTAGCAGACCATTCAGACACTGCCTTTCTGGAGTTTACATTTATTCAAGATCGTAACACTGTAGCAGGCAACGAGGATACCATGTGAAGAAAAGGGCCAAAGCCAGTGCCCTCAAGGAGCTTTCAGTCCAGCAGGGGAGTGTGGGAGACAGTGTGCAAAGAGATATTAGAACACAATGACATGCAGAGTGAAAACACACAAAGGGTCACCTAACCAGGGTTTCTCAACCTCACACTTTTGATGATGGGATTGGATTCCTCGTGGTGAAGAGGCTTTCCTATTCTTATGGGCGGTGTCTCCCAATTCATATGTTGAGGTCCTAATCCCCAGTGCCTCAGAATGTGACTGCATTTGGAGGTAGGATCCTCATTTCAAGTTTTCATTTATGTAAGTAATCTCTACACCCAACGTGAGGCTAGAACTCACAGCCCTGAGATCAAGAGTCTCGTGCTCTTCTGACTGAGCCAGCCGGGTGCCCCTGGAGGTAGGATGTCTGACAACAACTCTGCCGAAACACTGAGCTTGGGCTGCTAGCCTCTGGAACTGTGAGGCTAAATGCGGTTCTCTCTTACGGCATCCCTGGCAAACTAAAATACTTACACGTCGAAGGATGTCCAGCAGCACCAACTACTTAGAAGTAACACACTCTACTACCCCTGTACCCGTCCCAAGAGGGCAACTAAATGTCTCCAGACATTGCCAAATGTCCTTTGGAGGGCAAAATCATCCCCAGTTGAGAAGCGCTGACAACCCAACTGAAAAAGTTCAGGAAACGTCTTTTAAGGCAGATGCTGTTAAGCTGTAGAAATTAGCTCGGCTAAGGAAAGGGTTGAGACTGCCCCGAATTACACCTGTAGTCCTGAAGCTGTCGGCAACAGATTCCCCTTTCATTTTCAAAAGTGTCTCATTTGGCTGCTAAACCATAGCTCGCCTTTGGTTCACGTGAAAGTTCACATGCAAGTAGTAACTGCCTGATGTAACTAGGTTTTATACAAGTAGAGGGGTGGTTAGAGATAATGATGCTGATTAACGAGGCCTAGGCATCAGGCAAAGGGCAAAAACAATGAACGATAACAAACCGGAGAACTGGGAAACTACTTAAAATTAATCTCAGCACAAACCACAACCAGGAGTGTTACGGGATATCCAGGAAAGGGGAGAGATAACCAGACAGGAGGACCAGCGGGAATGAGTCAGAACGACTGAAATCAGAAGCAGCAAGTCAATCTGTATCTCCAGTATTCCCGTACTGTTTCCTGTCGCTGCACTCCAGACCTCCCAGAACACAAAGAGCAGACAGTTTGAGGGGCGCCTGGGTGGCTTAGTCGGTTAAGTGTCATACTCAGGACATGATCTCACAGCTGGTGGGTTCGAGCCCCGCATCAGACTCTGTGCTGACAGCTCAGAGCCTAGAACCTGCTTCAGATTCTGTGTCTCCCCCACTCTTTGCCCCTCCCCTGCTTGTGCGCTCTCTCTCTCTCTCAATCTCTCTCAAAAAAAATAAACATTAACAAAAAAAATTTTTTTTAAAGAGCAGACAGTGTGGAAGTAGTGGGGGTTAGGAAAGGACAGACATCATTCTTTGGTCAGATTTGACAAAAACAGAGCTAGCTGCCTAGTGCTCCTCTTCACTCACAGCGTTAGGGGCTGCCCTGGTCCTGCCAGGCCTCTCCTCACCGCCTCCTTCTAATCCGGGAGGAGGCTGGTCCTGGCAAAGGATCCGGCAGCTGCAGCTCCAAGAACATAAGTAGAGACCTCGGACTCAGTAACAAAAGGATGTAACAATGTAATGTCCAAAACTGCATGCAAATACAGACAAATCACAGTTAACTATTACAAGTCTGACGACTCTGACATTATCCAAAAAGCACCAATGATTAACAATAATTAGAGTTCATTTAATAGACAAACTTTCCCCCAAGACCAATAAATGTCTTGCCCTTTTTAGAACAACCCAGAATAGGATCAGCCTCCGCTCCAAGAATGACCAACCCAGAGTCAAATAACTCCATTTTTTCTGCCCTGAGGGAAAAGTTGTATTTAAAGTGTTGTTTTTATGTCATCTAATTGTATTACTAAATTTGAGAGAAGATCAAAGACCAACGTTTGTTTGGGAGCTGAGTTGATGACTTTAGATGTAATAACAAGAGTGGATCTTGAAGGATGTCACCTCTCACCTATGTTCATCATGTGATACAAAACATGCCCATCCTGGGCTATGTGCTGACTGCAATTCCTTAGTAATGGTCCCCCAAAAGCTCAGTACTCAGTGCCTGCCTGTCAATCTCATATATACACAATCAACAAAAATGCTCCCCAAATTTGTACAAATGTACCAGGAGCAGAAATAACTTAATAATTACCTAAGAAATAACTGCACAAAAAGATGCAGCCAAATTCTATTTAAAACAACTGTGACATTAGAAGATGTTAGCAAAACTCAAAACTTAACACTTTTGCTCACACTGAGAAATACAGCATGACGTCGCTCCCAATAATCCTGAAGAAACCTGAGCAGACTACTGCTCCACCCGTGAGGAAATACCGGTGGCAGGAACAGAATAAAAAACGGGGCTCCCTTGGCCAAAACCTCATCCCATCTCTTTGTTCTCTGCTGTAACCCCAGTAACTAGAATAGTGGCCAATATATGGCAGGCCCTCAATAAATACCTGAGCCAATGTACAAATTTTCACAGTTAAGGAAAAACGGGCTCAAAAAGATTAAATAACTCACCCAGGTCTCTGTCTCTCTCTCTCTCACACACACACACACAGGTGGAGGTGAGTTTGCTCACTTTACAAGAGAATAGTGATTACTGATGCTTTAATGACTGCCTTATTATACAAGCGTTACAAAATTGGACCCCAATAGGCAATTATCTTGTGTAGGCCATCTTGTCAAGGCCTGTACCGTTTGCACAAATTCCAGGGAACACAACCAAGAGCACAATTCAGACACACGGCTGGTTATTCAATGTTTCCTCCTTCCTTCCCTCGCTATAACAGAAGTCATCCAACACAAGGCAGAAGAGCCGTCATAGCCAAGCACTTAGAGGCTCACTACACGTCACTTCTGTATCGCCTGCGTCGACAAGAAAGCTGGTTTTGAATCAGGGCTCTACCATCTTTTTGCTTTGTCACTTTCTACAAGTCGTTTGACATCTACGCTTAAGCTTCTATATCTATAAAATGTATATAACATCTATCACATGGAAATGACCCATGCCGGGTACACAGAAGGTGCTCGATAAATGTTAGTATTTTTATTACAATTGCCAACTTAAGGACTTATAAAAGACTGCCAAGTGTGTCTTTCAATTAAAACCACGTGATGGAAAGAGAGTAAGCTATTAAAGGACAGCTCTACTCTTCTAGCTTTATGACCTTGGGCGGGTCAATTCGTCTGCTAGAACCTCAGTTCCCCGTTCTTTAAAATGGGGATGACGACTCCATTCTTGCGGGGTTGTTACCACCAAGTGAAATGGGGCACAAAGTGCCTAGGACCATAACAGGCGCTCACCGAATGGCAGTTACCTTCTCCCTTCCAGCTATAAGGTGAAGGGAGGAGACGGGATCAGAATTCGGTAAGGAAGCAGCGACAGGCTGGAAAGAGGCTTCTAGAAACGTTGACAGAGAAGGCTGTAGGCCTACGGAACATTTCACTACCGCCGCCGGGGCTCCATGCAAGTCTCCCTGGTTTACCACTTCCCAGTAGCCATTTGGGCCTCTCTGCTTGCTGCTCGCCGGCCTCTCCAAGCAATTCTGCATACAGGTCAGAAGATACCTTCCACCCCGCTACCCCCGTAGCCGGATCGAGTCACTCCCTTCCAGTCCTTAGAGCGCTGGAGCCTGCCCTCACCTTTGAAGCTGACACCGGGTCTCAATGTCAGCAGCGCCCCGGAGCCTCGAGCTCTCAGAGAAGGCGCGAACGCAGTGACGTTCAGCTTGTGGCCCAGCGAAGCCCCCGCCACGCCCCCCCTAGGCGGCCGGACTCCTCTCCCCGCGGCAGCCGGCAGCCGCGGGGACCCCACAGCCACCAGCAACCAACGTGTGGAGCACCGCGCCGCCATCTTGGCCCACGGACACTGCGCCTGCGCCACCCGGTTCAAGGCGGCCTCGCGAGGACAGCGCGACGGCACTGCGACGGCGCTTCCGGAGGAGGGGCCCGTGCGCGCGCACGCACAAGCCCGAGGGTTGCGCATGCGCGACAGCACCCAATGCGCCTTTTTGGTTGCCAACGCCGAGATGAGATTTTCTCTGAGGAATGCAACTAGTATTCCTGCCCTGAAGAATCTCATCCTTCTGTGCTAGATGGCCAATGTTGTACCTTATCTCTGTAGAGACGTGGTTGAGTGTAGCCACTGCAATTGTCCTCAGGACCCCAAGGAAGGGCTGGACTACATATCCCGGCGTGCAATGCTGCCGTCAGTCGCACAGATCCCAGGATGCAAGGCTCTGCCTTTTTCCGCCTGACCTGAAACACTTGCGTGAGTGTTGCTCGCCTGTGTCAGCGTGAGCGCGTAGGGGCCTCTGCTCTACTTCCAAAGCCTGGCCTCAAGCTCACTTTCTCTCTAGCTGATTCCCCATGGGGCAGACTTTGATCACTCGGTTCTGTCCTGAGCGTGTTAGGCTCCTGCAAACCTGTGATGAACTTGCCAGTCGCCAGGGAGAGCCGAGCCCCGCACAAACGAATTTAATAGACGTGGTGAGCACCTACTATGTGTCACGCACGTTCTCTAGAGTATTGGTGATACAACGATGAATGACATGCCATTACTGCTCTGGGGGAGTAAACTGTGAATCGAGAGAGACCGGCTCGTTAGCAACTGACAGTGCTGTCGTAGAAATAAACCGTGTTAGAGGCACGGAAGTGAGGGGTTTCTCGAACAAATTGGGGGGAGGGGAGGCTAGAGTGTCGGGGAAGGCATCTGAGAGGTAACATTCAGTTGGACTTTGATGAAAAATGCGTCAGATAGGGGTGGAGGGGAGAGTATTCAAGCAGCAGAAACTTTAAAAGCAGATGTCTTATAGATGTGAAAGTGATCGCCCTGTTTGCTTAAGCCCTAAGTTTAGGGTGTAGGACTGGAGATGAGGCTGGAATCTGGCCCAATAAGCTTTGCTAAGGAGTTTCAGCTTACACACCCCCGACCACCACCCCCGAACAATAGGAAGGGAACCTGAGGATTCACTGATGGGTTTAAGATGAAACGTGCTCTTTGCCACTTCTGCCCAGTATACCCAAAACTTTATGGATGTGAATGTTAATCTGCGTAGATAGCCGTAGCTTTCGTTGATGAAATTCTCCACAGGCTCTGAGATTCAAAGAAGGTTTAAAAACTACTAGTGTAGTGAAAAAGTTACAAGGCTATTGTAAAATGCAAGGAGAAGTTGAGAGTTGGGGCTAGGGAACCTAGTAGTGAGGCCTTTTAGAGAAGGCAAAGCTTGTCATGAAGTGAGAAGTGGAGAAAAGGGTTCATTTAATATATTCATCCGATACTGGGGCACCTGTGTGGTTCAGTCAGTTGAGCATCAGACTTGGGCTGAGGTCATGAGCTCCCTGTTAGTGGGTTTGACCCCTGTGTGGGCTCTGTGCTGACAGTTTAGAGCTTGGAAGCTGCTTCAGATTCTGTGTCTCCCTCTCTCTCTGCCCCTCCCCCGCTCACAATCTGTCTTTCAAAAATGAATAAACGTTAAAAATATTCAGCCGATACTTAAATGTCTTCAGCATAGTGGTTAAGAATATAAGCCTTGGGGGTGCCTGGCATGCGGCTCTCGATCTCCGTGTTGTGAGTTCGAGGCACACAGTGGTTGTAGAATTTACTTAAAATAAACTTAAAAAAAAAAAAACAAACAGAGGGGCACCTGGGTGGTGCAGTTAGTTAAACATCTGAGTCTTGGTCTCGTATCAGGTCATGATCTCACAGTCTGTGAGTTAAAGGCCTGCGCTGGGCTCTGCGCTGATGGTACAAAGCCTTCTTGGGATTCCATCTCTCCTCTCTGCCCCTACCCCCACGTGTGTGTGCACTTGCTCACGTGCTGTCTTCTCTCAAATAAATGAACTTAAATTTAAAAATTAAAAAAAAAAAAAAAAAGATTACGGGCCCTGGAGTCAGATTGCCAGGGACTGAATTCCAGCCCTGCCACTTACTAGCTGTGTATCCTTGAACAACTTACTTTACCTCTCTATGTCTCAGTTACCTTTCTGTAAAACGGGGACATATTGGTAACTACCTCAAAGGACCATCTGAGAAATGAGTGAGATAATCCATGTGAAGGCTTCATACGGTATTTGGCATATAGTAAGTACTCAATATGTGTTAGCTCTATGAACTAGGCCCTGTGGTAAGCACTGAGAATAGCAAGCAGGATTCAGGCACGTTTACTTGCCGCCAGGGAGCCCAAGACCTAGGGGGAAAGAGTGGGGGAGGGTGCTGGTTGAGAAGTACAACTTTCAGGAATAAATGCTGACAAGAGGCAAAGAGACTTTCATTTACCACCTCAGAGTGAGTTAGGAACTAGGAAAGAGCTCACTAATATGAAAACTTGGTCAGCTTTGTAACTTCCTCATATTTTTGGTATTTTAGTTTTCCCCCCATCTATTTCCCCATAGTGATTAACAGTAAAAATCCACACTAAAAGGGGGTGTGCATTCTTAGTTTAAGGAATCACAGGAAGGCTGATTGCTGGGGAGCCTGCGTTCCCTCTCAGGAAGCAGAGAACCCCAAGGAAATGGAGTGGGTGCTGGTGGCTACTGAAGGAGAGGAAGACAGGTTTTTGGGAGGCCACTGGAAGGACTCCCTGATGAGAGCAGCCTAGGTCTGTATGAGGTCCTTTTCACTGCTAGTCACTATAGAGAAGCAGGAGATGATACCGTTAGTAAACACAGGTAAGTTACAAAGCTCTGGAAATCTTCACAACAGAGATCCTTGGTCCATGGTACATGGATCACCTTGATTTGATAGTTGTTGGGGAGCAGGGAATAAGTGTCTTTATGTTCCCCCGCCACTAAGCTGAAAAACCCAGGGAAGGAGGTGGTTTGGGGAGAAAGATGATGAGTCACTGTTGTTTGGACTTGTCATGCTTGAGATGTCTATGGGGCCAGTTTCAGGTACTTGGTAGCTATGGAGAGATCTGAAAACTTGACCTGTGTTAAGAACATTCTTATTCCAGCTCACAAAGAACTTTGTCATATTTTCTATTTTGATCACGATCCTGTGAGGTAAGGCAAAGACTAGCCCCATGTTTAGAAATGGACTCCTCCTCCCCCACCATACCCTTGAGCACACCCCCCCCCAAAAACACCCACACAGGAAAAAACAAACTCTGAAAGATGAGAAACTCATCGAAGATCCCAGAGCCAGTGTGTAGGTGAGCCAAGATCTACATCCAGGCTCCCTAACAAAACCCAGAAGTCTTCCCTTTAAACCATGCACCTTCATGTTACTGTGATCAATAACTCTGGTTCAAAAGCCCTTAATAGTTTACAATGCACTATCTCATGCTGAATTTCCTCAGCTTCTCCCAACAAAAGGGGGGCAGGGCAAGTATTTATTACCACCCACCTACAGACTGTTTCCCTTCCAAGGACTTCAGCTGTTTTTTTTTAATTTTTATTTTTTACATTTATTTATTTTGAGAGACAGAGACAGAGCGTGAACAGGGGAGGGACAGAGAGAGAGGGAGACACAGAATCCAAAGCAGGCTCCAGGCTCTGAGCTAGCTGTCAGCACAGAGCCCGATGCTCGAACCCACGAACTGTGAGATCATGACCTGAGCCGAAGTTGGACGCTCAACCGACTGAGCCACCCAGGCGCCCCAAGGACTTCAGCTGTTAAAGGACACAAAACGACCCATCCTAGGCTTGTTGCCAAAAACTAGAATGAGCACACAGGCTACACCTCCCCACAGCCCCCAGGCAGAATGTGTCCTGTGTCCATCATCCCACACACACCCCCTTCTGCAGTCTAAAGCCAAAAGCGTAGCTTTGAGGAGAAACAAATGCTACTTGCAAAAGGCACACAAGACTCATGAGCAACTCCCCCTCTGCGCTTGTTGCTTCCCTGCCCCACTGGGCTCTTTGCCGCTCTCCTGAGGCAGTGAGATGAGTGAGAGCTAGTAGGGAGCTTTAAGTATGGTCTAGTCCGTGATTTCCTGCAGACTCTGACCATCCAAGCCACAATGGGATGGCTACCCGATGAGATGGCTGTTCCCCTCCCCAAGTGAGTGAGGGTCCCTTCCAGGGAGACAGAAGGGCCTGAGCCAGTCTCTTCAGAGGCAATAAGAGGCAGCTATTTGCCTACTTGTAGCATTTCCTTTCCTCCCCAAGGGGCTACAGGACAATTCCAAGGGCGGTGTGGAATGTGTAACCCAGATGTGTAACGGTGCAGGAATGACACCCGTGTGGGTGCACTTCCCTACAGAACAACAAAATAATCGAGGTGCAGTGTCACAATGGGATGGGGTATCGGGTGTCCTCACCTTGGTCACCTGGGTGCTCCCCAGTGGGACCTCCATGCTGTTGATTTCCTAAATGACCCTTTAATTTCTTTTAATGTTTATTTATTTTTGAGGGAGAGAGAGAGTAACAGAGTGTGAGTGGGGAATGGGCAGAGAGAGAGGGAGACCCAGAATCTGAAGCAGGGTCCAGGCTCTGAGCTGTCAGCACAGAGCCCGACACAGGGCTCGAACTCCCAAACAGCAAGATCATGGCCTCTGCCTAAGTCAGTTGCTCAACCGACTGAGCCACCCAGGTGCCCTGAAAAGGACCCTTTTAAAGGAAACAAACAAAAATCACAGACACGGAGAATAAAGCTGAAGACCCTCTGGCAATCAGTAGACTCCAATGTGAAAAACATCACCTTAGCAAATGACAGTCTTTTTTATGAAAATGCCCTTTAGTTGTAAATTATCACCACAAAAGTCAAATTTTGTGTCTGTTAAAATATTTCACGCATCATTGTAAAAAATGAGATCACTAGGTGTAGTAAAACTTCAGAGTCCCAAAAGCACGTGGGTGCACCTCCATTTGAGAAAAAACATAATAATGCAGGGTGCACTGTCATGCTGGGATGGGATATGGAGTGTTTTGCCCAATTTTGTAAATTTATTTTGTTGCATAATTGTTTTCTGTGCTGAGAACTGCAAGTGCCTTTCCGCGCCAGCTCCTGAAATGAACAAGCCAGGGCTTAAGGGATGAAAATAGTTTCCATAAAAACAAACAAAAAATGTTTTCAATGTGCATCTTTTTTTTTTTTTTTTAAACTGGAACGCCTGGGTGGCTCAGTTGGTTGAGCTTCCAACTTTGGCTCAGGTCATGATCTCTCAGGTCCGTGAGTTCAAGCCCCATGTTGGGCTCTGTGGTGACAGCTCAGAGCCTGGGGCCTGCTTTGATTCTGTGTCTCCCTCTCTCTCTGCCCCTCCCCCACTCGTGTTCTGTCTCCCTCTCCATCAAAAGTAAGTAAACATTTTTTTTAATTAAAAAAAAAATAAGTACTTTTTTTTTTTTTTTTTTTTTTTTTGCGAAGGGGGGGTGCCTGGATGGCTCAGTCAGTTAAGCGTCTGACTTCAGCTCCAGGTCATGATCTCACAATTCGTGAGTTTGAGCCCTCCATTGGGTTCTGCACTAACAGCTTAGAGCCTGGAGCCTGCTTGAGATTCTGCATCTCCCTCTTTCTCTGCTCCTCCCCTGCTCAGGATCTTTCTTTCTCTCTCTCTCTCTTTCTCCCTCTCTCTCTCAAAAATAAACATTTAATTTTTTTCTTTTTTTTCCCTCAAGTTTTATTTATTTATGTAATCTCTAAATCCCAGATGGGGCTTGGAACTCATGACCCCGAGATCATGTGTCACATACTCTTCCAACTGAGCTTGTCAGGCACCCCCAACATGCATCTTAATAAACAGTCATTTCAGGGGCAGATAACTAGATCTAAGAATTTGTTGTTGGCCCTGAATCTGGCCTCATCCATCCTCCTCTTGCAAAAATTCTGATTTATGGAAACCACTAACTTCACAGTAGATTAAGGGAACATTAAAATAGAAACTTCTTTTCTTTGGCATCACAGTTTAAAATAAGAATGCAACCTGAGGCTCTTCTAACCTTTTTGTTCCTTTTTTTTTTCTTTTTTCTTCCCTACTTTTCGTTGCTGCCCTTTTCCTCTGCGAATATCCTTTCAGGTACATAAAGTGTTTTGTTTTCTAGAAGGAGGACTTCACTACAATAGACTCCTAAATTCTTGTTTGCTGGTAATTATTCTTGGAAGCAGCACCTGTGAAATCTAAATCCTCCTGCCTGACCCCAAGTTAACCAGACATCCTTGTTTGGTTGGAATTTGATACACCGTTTGATAAACTGTCTTTGAGGGGAGAGAGAGGTGCCTTCCAGTATCTTGTAGACAAACTGTGAAGTGGAGTCACTAGGAATATAAGGAAACAAAGCTGGTAATTTATAGTCTCATGGGACTGCAAGGAATCCTGGAGGCTGTCAGTTCAACCTTGCCATTCACAATTTATTCTGCTTAAGTTTGCAGTGCCTTAGAGCTCTGAGCTCTCTACTAGAATCACTCTCTCCACCTAGAATGGCTCTGGAAGAGGTTGGGTCAGTTGGTTACGCGTCCGACTTTGGCTCAGGTCATGATCTCGCAGTTCCTGAGCTCCGGCCCAAGTCGGGCTCTGTGCTGACAGTCTGGAGCCTGCTTCAAATTCTGTATCTCCCTCTCTCTTTGTCCCTCCCCCACTTGTGCTCTGTCTCTCACTTTCTCTCTCTAAAATAAATCACTGTTAGAATGGATCTGGGAATTCATGGGACAGCCACTCTCTGGGCATTGATGTTCTTCTGTCTCCTCCTGCCTTTGGGAATGGGGAGGCTGACGCTTTTTACTCTGTTTCCCCTCATTTATAGAAACACAGTTGCATGACTCAACACAACCAGGGTCATGGTTTATGTCTCTCCTGGGAGAGAGAGGGTCAGAGGTCACAAGCATAGGTGCCAGGGCCAGGCAGGTAAAGGATAAGAGTAGCATAGAGGCATAGAAGTGGACAGGGATCACTGGGACTGTGGTGAATGGGAAAATAGGCATTAATGGTGGCAGGTGGCACTCAGCGAGCCCCCTGTTGGCCATGTGAGGATGTGGACCTAGCATTGCCAAATCTTTCCATTTTTCCTGAGAGGCTGAAATCCAAACTTTAAGGAAATTTCCCAATTTTTAAAACATCACATGAATCAACTCAAACGTATCTGTGAAGCAGATTTGGCTTGTCCACATGTCACCTCTGGGGGTTAAAGGGTTTCTCACTTTTCTGACTCGGCCCATATAGGCCCTTCAGACATAATGATAAATTAAAACACAAAACTAAAACAAACTCCAGGATAACAATGAGATGACATCAAATGAACTTGGGAGGTTTACGTGAACCTTTGCAGTAGATGTAGAATTGATTTATATTACAAAAATTTATTGTGGGAAAATGCACAGAACATAAAATTTACTATCTAGCCATTTTTTTACAGTTTACTTATTTTTTTAAGTTTATTTTTTGAGAGCGAGAGAGAGAGAACATGTGCCTGCATGAGAGAGTGAGCTGGGGAGGGGCAGAGAGAGAGGGAGAGAGAAAGAAGATCCCAAGCAGGCTCCGCAGTGTCAGCACAGAGCCCAATACAGAGCTGGATCCCACAAGTGATGAGATCATGACCTGAGCCAAAATCACTAGTCAGATGCTCAGCCTACCAAGCCACAGGCACCCCATATCTTAACCATTTTTTTAAAATCTCAACCATTTTTAAGTGTACAGCTCACAGTGACTAGTATTAAATACATTCATAATGTTTGCAGCCATCACCACCATCCATTGAAACTCTATACTCATAAACGACGAACTCCCTGTCTCTTCCTCCCCCTGGGCCCCTGGCAACCACCATTCTACGTTCTGTCTCTATGATTTTGCCTAGTCTAACTACCTCATAGACGTGGAATCATACACTGTTTGCTAGTAACTGACTTATTTCACTTAGCATAATGTCCTTAAGATTCATCCATGTTATAGCATGTGTCAGAATTTACTTCATTTTAAAAGCTGAATAAAATTCCATTGTATATATATACCACATTTTGCTTACACACTCAACCGTCAACATACACTTGGATTGCTTCCATGTTTTAGCTTTTGGGAATAATGCTGCTGTGAATGTGGTTGTGTAAATGTGTCTTTCCTGACCATACTTTCAATTATTTTGGGTGTATACCCAGAAGTGGAATTTTTGAATCATATGATAGTTCTATTTTTATTTTTTTGAGGAACCACCATACTGTTTTCCACAGCAGCTACACCATTTTACATTCCCATCAACAGGGCACAAGTGTTCTGATTATTCTACATCCTTGCAAACCCTTGTTATTTTCTACAGTTTTTGTTTGTTGGTAGCAGCATCATCCTATTGGATGTGAAGTGGTATCTCATAGTAGTTTTGAGCCATTTATTTATTTGTTTGTTTATTTATTTATTTATTTATGTTAGAGACAGAGAGTGGGGGAAAGGAGGAGAGGGACAGAGAGAGAGAATGCCAAGCAGGCTCCACACTGACCCTGGGATCATGACCTGAGCCGAAAGCAAGAATCGGATACTCAATTGACAGAGCCACCCGGGAGCCCCCATATTAGATTTTTTTAACTGTTTATTTATTTGTCAGAGAGAGGGAGAGAGAGGAGGACAGAGGATCTGCAGTGGGCTCTGCACTGACAACAAACAAGGACCTCAGCTGAAATTGGATGCTGGACTGACTGAGCCACCCAAGCGCCCCACCCCCATAATAGTTTTAATTTGCATTTCCCTAATGATTAGTGATGTTGAGCATCTTTTCATGCCCTTACTGGCCATTGGTATATCTTCTTTGAAACACTGTCCATCCAAGTCCTTTGCCTATTTTTTTTTGTTTTTTAGGTTTTTGTTTTTTGTTTTGTTTTGGGCGGGACTTTTTTTTTAACCAATTTTTAAATTAAGTGGATTGTTTCTTTGTTGTTGAGTTTTAGGAATTCTCTGTTATATTCTGGATATGAATCTCTTATCACTCACACATATGATTTGCAAATATTTTCTCCCATTCTGTGGACGTTTTACTCTGTTGATGGTGTCTTTTGATGAACAGGTTTTTAAAGAGATTTTTAAAAAAATTTTTAACAGGGGCACCTGGGTGGCTCAGTCAATTAAGTCTCCGACTTCAGCTCAGGTCATGATCTCACGTTCGTGGGTTCGAGCCCCACGTCGGGCTCTGTGCCGACAGCTCAGAGCCTGGAGCCGGCTTCTGATTCTGTGTCTCCCTCTCTCTCTGCCCCTTCCCTGCTCATACTCTGTCTCTCTGTGTCTCAAAAATAAATAAAACATTAAAAAATTTAAAAAAAAATTTTTAACATTTATTTTTTTATTAAAAAATTTTTTTTACATTTACTTATTTTTGAGAGACAGAATGAGACAGAGTGTGAGCTGGGGAGGGGCAGAGAGAGAGGGAGACACAGAATCCGAAGCAGGCTCCAGGCTCTGAGCTGTCAGCACGGAGCCTGATATGGGGCTCGAGCCCACCAACTGTGAGATCTTAACCTGAGCAGAAGTCTGCTGCTTAACCGACTGAGCCACCCAGGCGCCCCTATTGTTTATTTATTTTTGAGGGAGAGAGACACAGAGCGTGAGCGGGGGAGGGTCAGAGAAAGAGGGAGACAGAACCGGAAGCAGGCTCCGAGCTGTCAGCACAGAGCCTAATGCGAGGCTCCAACTCTCGAACTGTGAGATCATGGCCAGAGCTGAAGTCGGCTGCTTAACCCACTGAGCCACCCAGGTGCCCCTAAAAAGATTTTTTTAAAGTTTGTTTATTTTGAGAGAGAGACAGAGAAAGTGAACAGGGAGGGGCAGAGATATAGAGGGAGCAAGAGAATCCCAAGCAGGCTCTGCACTATCAGCGTGGAGCCAGATGCATGAACCACAGGATCATGACCTGAGCTGAAACCAAGAGTCAGATTATCTAAAAAAAAAAAAAAAAGGAAAAGTCGTATGCTCTACCAACAGAGCCCCCCAGGCACCCTCAGAAACAGATTTTTAAATTTTTCATGATTTAACTTTTTTCTTTTTTGCCTGGATCTTTTGGTGTCATATCCAAAAAAAAAAAAAAATTTGTCAAATCCAGTGTTGTGAAGCTTTTGCCTTGTGTTCTTCTCTAGGATTTGTATCGTTTTAGATCTATAATTGATTTACATTTAAACTACAATGCATAATGTCTGAATGTCTCCTCCTGGGAGGTTATACATCAAATACTGTTGATGCAAAAAGAGATTATTGCATACCATAGATTTAAGCAATCTATATTAGCAGATGATATTAAGATGTAAATAATTGTGATTTAAAAGCAGTATCTGGTATGGAGGAACCTCAAAAAATATAAGTACTATACGATCCAATAACCTCACTTCTGGGTATATATCCAAATGAATTAAAAGCATGGCTTTACTTTTTTTTTTTTTAATTTTAATGTTTGTTTATTTCAGAGAGAAAGAGAGAGACAGAGAGAGAGCTTGAGCAGTGGCGGGGCAGAGAGAGAGGGAGACACAGAATCCGAAGCAGGCTCCAGGCTCTGAGCTGTCAGCACAGAGCTCGACGCGGGGCTTGAGCTCACAGACTGTGAGATCATGACCTGAGCCGAAGTCAGACGCTTAACGGACTGAGCCACTCAGGCGCCCTGAAAGCAGGGGTTTAAAGAGAGATTTGCACATCCATGTTCAGAGCAGCATTATTCACTACATCCAAGAGGAGGGAGGACCCAGATGGCTGTTGCTGGATAAACATGTGGCATATTAATGATATATATTATGTAGTACATACAGTCGTATAATAATCAGACTTGAAAGAAATCCTTTCCTAAAAAATAATAATGATGAAAGAAGGGGAGAGGTGTCTGGCTGGCTTTGTTGGTAGAGCATGCAACTCTTCCTTTTTGTCTTTAAGTTTATATTCTTTTTTTGTTTGTTTATTTATTTTGAGAGAGAGAGAGAGAGAGAGCGCATGTGTGTGCACATGCATGCACGAGCCGGGTAGGGGCAGGGGGAGAGGAGAGACAGAGAATACCAAGCAGGCTCTTCAATGTAAGCGCAGAGCCCAATGTGGAGCCCCATCTCATGAACCGTGAGATCATGACCAAAGCTGAAATCGAGAGCCACTTAAGAGACACTTAACCAACTGAACTCCCCAGGGGCCCAGAACACGTGACTCTTGATCTCATGGTTGTGTGTTCAAGCCCCACATTGGGTGTACAGCTTTTTTTTTTTTTAAGTGAAGGAAACTGTCACGTGCTACAAATGGATGAACCTGTGGACATTATGCTAAATAAAATCAGCCAGTCATAAAAGGACATATAGTGTGTTATTCCAGTTACATGAAGGATCTAAAGTAGTCAAACTAGGGGTGCCTGGCCAGCTCATTTGGCGACTCTTGATCTCAGGGTGGTGAGTTCCAGCCCCACGTTGGGTGTAGAGATTTACTTAAAGAAACAGAAGCAAAATTGGCAGTAATTGAACACCACAACCATCACAAGACTGCACTGCCTGTGCCTTTTCCAAAGCTGCTCGAATTCCAGAGTCTGAAGAGTAGGAGGCCTGGGAAAGTTGTACTTCAGCAGCAGCCGGACTGCTTAGAATTCCAAATCCCAGGCCTCAGTCAACTGCACTGGCATCCTATTTTAAGTATATGGAGATCAAAGTTGACACTGTTAACTCCCTTGGTAGGATACAGGGAAGTAGCTTTTTAGTTCTCATAGTTTACCTGTGAACACTGAAAAAAAGAACTTGCATTTGTGGGGTCCATTGGTGCCCTCCACCAGGCCAAGCCTCCAGAATCACCCTGTAGGCGGGTACCTCCGGTCACAGGCCGTTCTCTAACATGGGCTTGGGAAAGGTAATTTTCACGGCAATCATTCACATTCCTCAGATCAAAGTCCCTTTTCTAGACACGCCTGAGCAGGTGTCCTGTGTGTTCTCAAGCAGAAAGCGTGCTCTGGAATCATGGACTCAATTTCCAAAGCACAAATGCTTGTGTAATGAACGGCCCCAGGTGGAATGAAGATTGTTCTCTTTTCTTCCCGAGTGGACTGAGGACTTAGCAAGTCGCTGGTAGGGTACATGTGCCATTAAAGGTATTCCCCATTTCCCTTACCTTTCTCCCTTTCGGTTTATTTGTAAATCATGCATTGATTTCCTTGCAGGGGTCAGTCCTGCCGGATGGAGCCCTGCAGCCCGTAAGTACCCTACTGCGGGGACGCTGAAGGCCCCACCCCTGCCTTCAAGCCCACCAGGCCTAGAGAGAAAGGGCCCCGAGGCAGGGATAAGCGTCCTACCAGGGTTCCCGTTCCTCCCCGCAGCTGCCACTCGCTAGCTGTGTGACTGCGGCCAGCGCCTGCTGCGTCCTGAGCACGGTCCCAGTATCCGAAATGGAGCTGGTCCACGTCTACCCCCTCTCCGCCCCGGCCGCGCCCCGCATACCCGATAGCTTACCAGGACAAATCCCTAACTACAAAACCTGGACACTGTCCCCCGACTGGGCGCACGCCCCAGGGTCGGGGGCGACCCGCACGCCGCACGTGACCTCCCCGCCCGCGCTGCCAGCCCGCCGGCATCCGGGCGTGGCCTGGCCAGACAGCTCCGCGGCGATTGGTCGGGGGCGGGGCCGGCAGCGCTCGCGCCGAAAGGAGACGTGCCGGGGGCGGGGCCCGGAGGGCCGGAGCGGGCTGCGATTGGTCGGGGGTGCTCCGAGGCGGGGCCGCGATTGGGGCTGGCCGCGGGCGGGGCGGGAGGCGGCGGGAGTCGCGGCTTGCTGTCCGTGCACCTGAGAGCCGACGCCCGGGTCTTCGAAGCCGCGCTCGCAGCCTTCCCCGTCGCCATGAGCCGCTTCAAGGTGTCTAAGTTCCGGCACACGGAGGCCCGGCCGTCCCGACGCGAGGTGAGCCCTGCCGGCGGGACCCGTGTCCCTGCCCCTCCCCCTCCCCAGGCCCTGCGCGGGGACCCCCGAGCCCGTCTGCCCCGGGGCGCCCCCTTCAGGCATGGGCCCGGCGTCCGGGTTGTTCTGTCGCACCCGGAGGGCAGAGCCTGGCGCTGCCTGGCCCGGTCTCTCTCTGTCCTCTCGAGAGGCCCGCGGGTTCGCCACCTCGCCCGCCTCGCCCTCGGACCCCCAACCGGTGTAGCCAGCCCGACCCGGCGGAGGCCTGAGGCCTGCGAGGCTGCCTGCCTTCTCGGCTTCCGGTCGGCCTCGCCGGGGAGCCGCGGCTCGGGCGCTGCTGGCACCAGCTCCTCCCTGCCGCCCCGATCGGCCCTGCCCGGGGCCGGGGTGTGGGAGGGATGCCGCTCTCTCCCCTGGCCTCGGCGAGTCCGGGTGTGTCAGCTGAAGAAGAGGAGCCCCTCAGACAGAGGCGCGCCCCTCCCTCGGGCTTCCGCCGGCGCTTCCTTCTCTCGCGGCTGGCGCAAGAGCAGCTCTTCTCTTACTGGGGTGGTGCTGCCAGGGGCTGGGTGGGGTCTGGGGAGGCCCAAGGAGGTGGAGCCCAGAGGAAGAGCTGAGCCAGGTGTTGGGGGGAGTCTCGGACCCCCGGAAGGGCAGCCGGCCTGATGAGGGGTCTGCTTCGGAGGTGATGCCAGTCCTGGTTTGCTGCTCCCAGTGTTATTTGGAAGGCTTAGGAACTGACCTCCAGTAACCCCATCAGGAGCAAAAGCACAGTAGGGAAGCCTGGGGCAGAAGCCCAGTTTTCATCCTCTGGACGATATTTTCTCCGTACTTCCCCTGTGCTCCCGCTGTGAACACGACAGCACTTTCCTTCCTCTACTGTACTGCCTACAGCCCTGTGAGGGAGACAGCTAGCAGGCAGACAGGCCGGCGAGGGCAGTGCAAGTTTTAGTAAGTGCCCTGAAGAACACACAGGAAGGGCTGGGCTGGCGATGAAGCTAAATTGCCGCATGGAGGTCATTCTCAGTGGAGTGGTCAGGGTCGGCTGCAGGGAGGAGGTGACATTTAAGCTGAGACCAGAAGGGTGAGAAGCAGCCAGCTAGAAGAAGAGTGGGGTGGGAAGAACCCCAGTGGAGGAATGGAAAGTGAGCCCGGGAGGGCGGATGTGGGGCAGCGTTGGGGAAGCAGGGTGTGTCAGATGAGTCCAGAGCAGTCCTGCAGAGCTCAAGGACCACAGGAAGAAGTTGAGTTGTTTTCTGAGTGCAACGGGGAGCCATAAAAAGGTTGAAAGTGGAGCAGCGGGTGGAGAAGTGCTCAGATTTGCATTAATGTTGTCTTTCTGAGTGCTGTCAGCACTCCTTGAAAGGGTTTGGAGTATAGTTGATGGGTCTTGGGGCTTGTCCCAGGTGGGCCTTGGTCCAGCAGTTTAAACGTACAAGCATGGGACTAGGGATTACAGAGAGAGCTTTAAACAGTTTAGGCTAGGCAAATGGGAGGACAGGTGATCTGTTCTCCTTTTCAGAGATATTTCCCATCACTCTGTTTGTACAGTAAACATGAATCAGGAGGAAAAAATAATGCAAGAAGATAACGTTCTACCCACGGCAGGTGAACATTGAAATAGAAACTTGCATGGTGGAAGTGGTTTCCGGCACGCTGTGGGTGGGTGGGCTGGAAAACAAGGGTGCTCAGCTGTCAGGAAGCAGGTAGGAGTGTTGTCCAGTGCTCTCATACCAACAGAGAAAACATGTGGACCTTGTTGATCTTAGTTTCAGAAAAAGTGCTCCTCTGCTCCTCCATATGTGGGGGGTGTTAACATCTTCTTTTCATGGGAGTGCATTGCTCACCTTTTTATGAGACTTTGTGGAGAGGCCTTGGTTCTTCCCCTTTGTGAGCTTAAGTGTTTTCTCCTGGGGCTTGCAGGAGACACCCCCCCCCCCCCCGTACTTGATGGAGGCCTTCAGCAGTGCCCTGGAGGAAGTTGAGTCTGTCTTCTGTCTTAGGTGCGCACTTCTGCTTTCTCTGCTTCTCTCTCTCCCTTTTAACAGAAATACTCCGCTGACCACACACACTGTTCATTTGGCCTCTTGACTTCATTTATCCTGAGGTCCCTTCTGACAACCTTCTCACCCTTATTAGAAAATTGATTTAATAGGAAGAATTGCCCCCTCTATGACTTAGATGATTAATTCAGTAACACTTTGCCGATTCTAAGGGAATGCGTGAATGGGGACAGGGTTGGATTCAAAGAAATTCATTTCTAATGGTGCAGCTTTAAGGTAGAGTTCCTTGCATTATAACCTACCTGCTGCTTTAGTTATGAGTAGAGGCCTGTCCATCACAATTCTTATTCTTTATTTTCAGGCCTGGATCAGTGACATTCGAGCAGGAACCACACCCTCATGTGGGAACCATATCAAATCCAGCTGCCACTTGATTGCATTTAACTCTGACCGTCCAGGTATGAAGGTGGACATAGATTCAGGCATTGTCTCCCTAATTAGGATGGAGCAGAAGGGCAAGCTCTTTTCAGGTTGGAGGCTTAGAGGATCCTCCATGGTCAGCACCATGAAGAGTCATAGACCCCTACAAACTGGTCAAGTGCAGTAATCAGATTGATTTTGATTAGGGCATGTGTGTATACTTTGTATAAACTACACTGGCGATGATTTGCTTTTTTTTTTGTTTTTTGTTTTTCTTGGCTGTAGTTTTTAAGAGATTGGCCAGGAAGACAGGGAGAGGACTGTCCCCTTTGTTTTTAGCTGATCCCCATATGCAACTCCCTCCTCATCTGGGGACCTGGGAGTGGCTTGGGTCAGTAGGAACACCAAGATTTGAAAAGCTCCTTATGTCAGTTGGGACTTTTTTTTGTTGCTAGTGATAACTCAGACCTCACGCTGACATACAAAAATCAGGTACCTCTTTAGCTTATGTGAGAGGCTTTAGACAGAGCTGTCTCCAGAGGCTCACACATGCCATTGGCCCTGACCTGTGTCCTGTCCTTCAGCCCTGCTGCCCTTGAGTGATAGCTTCTTTCTCAGGTAAAGCTGGGAAAAGGGGCAGCAGGTAGCCCTAAGCTGACCTCGTATGGCCCACAGTGCTAAAAAGACCACCTCTTTCCCCAGTGTCTTCTGTACTTCTGATGTCACCGAAGGTTCTTGTGGGGGGTAAGAACCTAACTTTGGACCGACTATGTCCAGAGGGGTATGATCTTACCATTGATGGAGGCTGTGGGAAGGTCCAAGGCTGAGCTTTTGGGTCTCATGTCCTCTGGGAGCCCTGGGCAGCAGACAGCTCCCATTAGGCCTGAAGTCAGAGCCTCTGTGTGTGTTTGACAGGTGTGCTGGGCATTGTGCCTCTGGACGGCCAAGGAGAGGACAAGAGACAGGTGACGCACCTGGGCTGTCATTCAGGTGAGTGGAGACTGGACCCAGGAAGTCTGGAACTTGCTCTTCCTCCCTAGTGGGGGATCCATACTCACCTGGATCCACGGTCCCATGGCTTGCCAGTCCCTCTTGCTGTCTTCACTGTCCACTTGTACAGACAGTGTCCATATTGGAAGGCTGGGTCCTGGCTGGGAATTCCACTTGGGCGGAGAGAAGGGAAGCTGAGTGCTCCAGGTTGTCAAGCTGAGAGAGGGGGATATGCACTGGCCAGCGCCGGGCTCCAGGCTGACGCTGGCTCCCAGTCACTGTGCAGGACTCAACCCTATGCGGTTCTTAGCTCCTTGTCCTCTCCTGGAGCCCAGCAGGCCACCACTCACCACCAGCCTTCCTCCCTAGCAGGGCTGCTCAGGGCCCTTCAGGGAGGGGGCTGGCTGGGCTGCAGGGCTGCAGACGGGCCCTCACAAAGAGAGCTTTTGTCCGTTGCAGCTGCTTCTGGGGGCACCCAACAGCCCGCCTGGCAGTCCGCCCGCTCTGAGAGAACGGCTCGCTCTCCCCGGCCTGCGGCAGCCCTGGCCCAGCTGCCTCCTCTCTCCCTCTGCAGCTGCTGCGGAGGCTGTGGGCCAGTCCCTCTGGCTTGCTGGCGTTCCTGGCCGCCTGGCCAGCGACCTTGGCTGACAGAAGGGGGCTGACCCTGGCTGCCCAGTCTGGATGTGCAGCTCAGCGTAGGGGTCCAGATGATGGTGACGGCAGCTAATAAAGTGACAGTGGCCAAGATCGGTCAGGAACTCTCTATGCACTAAGAACGTTGTCCATATTTTCTCATCTAATTCTTTCTTAAAGCCCTTTACAACTTTACTGAAGTATATTTATATACCATTAACATTATTTGTTTTCAGTGAAGAATTTGATTACTTTTATCAAAGTTACAGAATTAGGTATCCATAACCCAATGTTAAAACATTTCCCCAAAGAGTCATCGTGCCTTTTTGCAGTTAATCCATTTCTGCCTCTGACACCCATTGATCCTCCTCCTGCCTCTGTTGCCAGGGTGTGCAAGCTGTGCAAGCTGCTGTCACGGCCCGTCTGGCTGGCTGGCTGGCTGTCTTTGTAAATGGTGTTGTGAGGACACAGCCACGCCTCTTCATTGACATGCAGCCTGGAACTGCTTTCCGCCGGCAACTACAGAATTGAGTAGTTGTGACAGAGACCGTATGGCCGTCAGACCCTGAAATAGTTACTGCCTCCCCCTTTGCAGAAAATGTTCGCCAGTTTTGCTCTACAGACCAGCCTTTTCTGGACACTTGACATAAATGGAAGTATACCACACATAGGCTTTCAGCTCTGGCTTCTTTCACAGAGCTTCGTGTTTTGAGGTTCTTCTGTGTTGTAACATGTGGAAGAAGTTTGCTTTCTCATCCACTCTTACACCTTTTTGAAGTAGATTTTTGAATAACCCATATTTTAGCTAAGAAAACTGAAGCGCAAAGAGATTGGGAACCTACCGACACTGGGGCTGCGGCTGGCGGAGCCAGACTCGGAACCAGGGTCTGTCAGACCCCTGTGTGCTCGGTGCACTTGACCCCATGGGGGAGCTGCTCCCGGCTGCTGGTGTCTGTACAGTGTTTAGGCCCCGTCGCTGGGAGGGCTTCGAGGAGAAGTTGGACCAGGCCTCTTCTGAGGGCTGGTAGCCTCACCTCCCCTCGTGAAATCAATTTCACGTGAAATCGTGAAATCAACCACTCAACCTTGCCAGCACACTGCTCCGGGGGTAGCCCTGGCTCTTTAGAAACCTGCTTTTGAGGCAGTGGCACCTTCTGCCCTCTTAGGTGTGGGTGGTGGGGGACGGTGCGGTGGGCTGGCCTCTGGCTGCCACCCTGCCTTTGAGGGTGCGTTCTGCGTCCTGGCTCAAGGCCATGTGGCCTTCCAGTCCAGCTGCCTGGGAGAGCAGATGGCTGGGAAGCCCTGAGAGAGCGGTCCTGCGGTCTGGGCTGTGGGACGGCTGGGGGCTAGCTCCGATTTGGGAAAGGCACGGTGGTGGTATGCTGCGGGTGTAGGGTCTGAAACCAAACTGCCCGCCCGACCATCGGCCTTGCCCTTTATTAGCTGTGTAACTCTGGGCAAGTTACTTAACCTTTCTGTCCCCTTGCTCCGGTTAGGGATGATGCCACAGCGCCATCCTGAGGGGTCGTTGTGAGGATTTGGTGAGATAAATGCACATAAGGGACATGGTCCTGTTAGCTCAGCTGCGCACTCAGGTCGACTTGGTCACTGCTTCTCATTCCCTTGGGGATGCCAGGTGGCTCTCGCTGGCCGCTGTGCGTGGCCTGGGCCTTACCCTGTCCAGTGTGGAGCCCACAAGCAGGGTGGCAGCGTTCCAGGGGTCTAGGCCAGGGCTGTCCCAAAGGGTCCCCGTTTTCACTGCCTCTTCTCTGTGTCTCTTCTGGCCGGGATGCCCGGAGTCTGGCTCTGGCCTAAGAGGAAAGCATACCTGCTTGACGCCACTGGGGCGGCAGGGAAAGACACTGTGCACCTCGCTCTGGTGATGTACGCCTGGGCATCGTGCTTGCACCCCCAGCCACACCCCACCCCCAAGCCCTGGTCTCTTCTCCCCCTGCTGGTTTTGGGAACTGTGGATTTCCTCTCTGGGCTGTGGCTCACTCTGTGTGCCCCTGTCTCCCTCTCCTGGCCTTCTGGAGCTGAGCACTTCAGGTTCTTAGATTGCAAAGAACTGAGGCCAGCTCCAACTTGGTTTGGCCAAAAAGGGATTTGGGAGAAAGCTTCCAGAACTGAAGGCCTGGGGAGCTTCCAGAACTGAAGGAGCAGCTGGACGTGCAGGCCTTAGAAGGGTCCTGGCTGGGACCTGACGGCTCCTTCCCAGCTGGCTGCCCTCCCCCCATGGCCAGTCCCCAAGGCACCCTGTTACTAGGCCTCAATTCCTGGTTTAATTTCCTGAATAGAGAAGCTGGCTGCTCAGGCTCCGGTCAGGTGCCCTCAAGCCAAGTGTCAGCTCTGGTGGGGACCTGAGGAGCAGAGAGCTCCTAGTGTAGGCGTGTCATCCAGTCCCCCACCTCCCAGATGGTCTAACCTGTCCTAGTCCTTCATATTCCCTAGGACTCACATTACTTCCTCCCCAAAGCTGCCCTGACCCCTGACCGTGGGTCCCCCGGGGTGCTCAGCCCATGTCTTGCCACATCTGCATAGGTATGTGTGTGTTTCTCCCTGTGGAGGTGGTGATGGTCTCCTAGGACTGTGTGGCATCTGTCCAGTTCGTGAATCCCTCGTGGGCCCAGAGCAAGGCTGGGACTTGCGTTCATTTACATGGTTACGTGCTAGGTCCCGTGTTGCGCTGGGTTTTGGGCAAAGACAGGTGCTTGGTAATTTGAGGAGCTTCGTGCCTGTCATCCTGCTGACTTCCTGATGCCAGGGCCTCTGCCCATTCTGGGGTATGTATATCTCAGTCAGGGGTTTCCAGAAGTGCCTTGCCTTGTGGGCTTTCAGCCTGCTGCCTTGTGGGCTTTTAGCCTGCTACCGTGTGGGCAGAGGTGTTGCCTCTGAAACCCTGGGCTGTGGTTCTTCGCCTTGGGGAGACATCACATTGGGCTGGAAACAAAGATCTGGTGAGTTCTCGCCAGTCCTGTGTCAGCCATTGCTCTCCTGCAGACCTGGTCACAGACTTGGACTTCTCTCCCTTTGATGACTTCCTCCTGGCCACGGGCTCAGCTGACAGGACGGTGAGTGGAGCTGCTAGACCAGCTGCTCGATGCCCCTCCCACTCCCCTCCAGGGCCCTCGGCCCCTCCACAGGCCTCCAGGGCTGGGCTAGCCCAAATTCTCAGTTCCTTGACCCACACCAGTTCCTTGACCCAAGTCCCGTGTGCTCCCATGCACTTTCTGGGAGCTGTGGCCCGGGCTTGTCATTCTGCTGCTTGACTGCCTAAGGAGAGCAGGGGTGGGGTGGTGTGGGACATTGGAGGAGATGGAGCAGAGCCCCTGCCCCATGTCTCCCCCCACCCGCCTCTCTAATTACATCCCATGATACTGGGTTGGGTTACCCTGGCTTTCCTAACAAGGGATACACAGCCTCTATGTCCAGGTCCAACACCTGGGGTTGGGCGCAGCCCTGGGCAAGGCCGGCTGGAGGCCCTCCCCAGCCCAAGGCTCACCGACTTGCTGTTTCCTGTAGGTGAAGCTATGGCGACTGCCGGCCCCTGGCCAGGCACTGCCCTCGGTGCCCGGTCTGGTGCTGGGCCCCGAGGACGTCCAGGTGGAGGTACTGCAGTTCCATCCCACCGTGGACGGCGTCCTGGTCAGTGCGGCGGGCACCGCCGTGAAGGTCTGGGATGTGACCAAGCAGCAGGTCCTGACAGGTACGGGCCGCACTGGCCTTCCCCACCCTGGGCAGCCCCCGGCGGGACGGCACTCCATTTCTTTATGTTTTTGATGATGTGAATTTTAAAATCTGCGTTAAAATTTCGTGTGTACGTTGTATGGAAGGTGGTAAGATTCGAGCAGACGTATTACGAATGCTCCATTCCTCCCCACTTTCTGTAGGCATCTGTTTTCGTTTCATGTAGCTGTTTTTCCTCCATATGTCTAAATAACTTCCTCATACTGTTATTTCTTGAACTGTATGTCACTTCGATCTTGAAAACAGACGTCTGGCTGCTTCTCTGCCAGGCGGGGATTTTGCTCTCTTACAGCCCCTTCCCCCACGCTCCTCTCGATTTCACGACCCAGCCTGTCTTAGTCCGTCCCGAGTCCTGCTGCTCTAATGCACCACCACAGCTGGGGCGCTCATTTCTCGCGGTTCCGGAGGCTGGACGTCCAAGATCTGGGTGCCGGCAGGTTCCGTGTTTGGTGAGAACCTACTTCCTGGGTCACAGATGGTCGTCCTGGTGCTATGTCCTCACGTGGTAAACGGGACGAGGACACTCTCAGGGCCCCTTTTTTAAGGGCACTAATCCGGTTGGTGAGTCTCCATCCTCGTGACCTAATCACCTCTCTCAAGCCCTGCCTCCAAACACCATCACAGCGGGAGTTAGGCTTCAGCTCACAGGGGGACACAAACATTCAGACCATGCTTAGATGATGACAGTTTTGGGTCCAATTCCTCTATGAATGGTTATGACCCTGCAGTGTGACCCCCATGGAGCCCTGGCATCCTGTGGTGATGCCACTGAGTCGTTTCAGCCGAGGCCCTGACACACTCATCCCCTTTTTAGAGGATAAAGACATGAGACTCAGTGAGTTGAAGGCTGGCCTTGCCTTATAGAACTGTGCAGAGTGACCAGGGTGGGGCAAGCTCACCGAGGTGATGTCCCCTCCTCTGGGGCTGGCACCCAGGGGCTAACCAAGGGCCAGCAGTAGCATAAACTACACGCAGAGAGCTCCTGGTACCATCAAGGAGACTAGCCTAACCTTTGGAGCAGAGGTGAGGGTCACCAGGCACTATGTCACTAGGGGGTCACCCAGCAGTAACTGCTGCGTCTCAAGTCCTGTCATGCCTGGCACTGCTGAGGGCCTTGCAAGTTGCAGATGAGGTTAAACAACTTGGCCGAGAACGTGGAGCAAGTGGGCGGCAGGGCTGGGATTGATCTCGGGAGTAAGCCCTGGCAAAGTGGCCCTCTGCTGCTGCAGAACAAGTTACTACAAAACCTGGGGGCTTAGAACAGTTAGGAGCATCTGTTTATGTCACAGGTTCTGAGAGTCCGAGATTTGGGAGTTGTTTAGTTGGGCGGTTCTGGCGCAGGATCTCTTACGAGGCTGCAGTTGAGACATTGGCTTCATCATCTGAAGACATGACTGGGGCAGGAGGCTCCGCTTCTCAGAGGGTTCACGGAGACGGTGCTAGCCGTGAGCAGGATGCCTCAGTCCCCGCCTCCTGAGCACCCCCACAGCATGGCGCCGGCTGCCCCTGGTGGACCGTCCGGGTCTCTCTGCTGGCGTCCATAGTCTCACGTGTCCCTTGGCTTGTATGTGGCGTCTTCTCCTTGTCTTTGCGTCGTCTTCTCTCTGTGCACCTCCAAGTCTATGTCCACATTTCCCTTTTCACAAGGACCAGTCATACCGGACTAGGGCCCACCGTAATCATCCTAGCTTAACTTGAGCTGCAAAGACTCTGTTTCCAAATAAAGTATATAGCACAGGTGCTGAGGGTTAGGATGTCGGCATCCTTTTTTTTTTACGTTTATTTTTAAGTAATCTCTACATCCCACATGGGACTCAAACTCATGACCCCAAGATCCAGAATCTCATGCTCTTTCGACATTGCCAGTCAGGCATCCCAGCATCTTTTCGTGGGGGAGACAATTCAACCTAAAATAGGAGGAACATCAAATAATTTGTGGATGTATTTCAAAAACATTTTTTTAATGTTCATTTAATTTTGAGAGAGGGAGAGAGAAGACAGAGTGTGAGTGGGGGAGGGGCAGAGAGAGGGAGACACTGAATCGGAAGCAGGCTCTAGGCTCTGAGCTGTCAGCACAGAGCCCGACGCGGCGCTTGAACTCACGAGCCGGAAGATCATGGCCTGGGCCAAAGTTGGCCACTTAACTGACTGAGCCCATACGCCCACGTGGACATATTTCAAAACTGTCACACTGGGGAAGGAGCATGGGTGGCCCAAGCAGAGGCCTAAGGAGGGAATGTGTGTGGCTCAGCCATGGAGTGGGGTGACTTAGGTGGGGTGTATTGGTGAGTGAGTGGAAGTAAGCCTGGGTGGGAAGTGAGAGCCAGCCCAAGGAGCAGGGAGCCTCAGAATGTTTGAGTGGAAGCGTGGCCTGCTGTGGGAGAAGTCCCGGGCACAGTGCAGTGTGTCTGGGAGGAGCTGCTGCCCATGCTCTCCCCGCTGGAGAGGGGCCCTTGCAGCTCCTGTCTGTGCCCTGGGCAGTTATCCCCAGCCAGGTCTTCCTGCACCCACTTCCCTGGTGCCCCCAGTGCCCAGGGCAGGGTGGGGAGACCCTGGACCCTCTCCTGACCTTGGCTGCTTCTCTGCAGAGCTGGTGACCCATGGGGAGTTGGTGCAGGGTGCTGTCTGGAGCCGGGATGGAGCCCTGGTGGGCACGACATGCAAGGTAAGCAGCTGGACAGTGAGACTTGGCTGGCTGGGGGGACAGGGGACCGAGCACTTCTCTGAGGGAGAAAATGTGGGGTCTGCATACTTGGGGGATCCTATTGCCAAAATTTTTTTCTCTGCCTTCTTGGAAGACCCATATTCCAGGGTTTTTTTTTGTTTTTTTGTTTTTTGTTTTGTATCAGTTTTTTTTTCCCATTTGGTTCATGAGACAGTAGGTTCCAGACACTGGCCTGTTCTCTGGGGTCAGCGGGCTGCTAGCCCCCAAGGAGCCCTGCTGGAGGGCGAGAGGGTCACACAGAGGGGCGTGGTTCGCTTGCTCGGGCTCCGCTGGTGCGCATGGCTTCCCAGGAACATCGAGGTGGGGCCGCCCTCACTGAGGAGGAGGGGACAGGCGTTCCAGGCAGAAGCACCAGCTGGACAGCGTTCTGGGTTGGGGCTGTGACCTCCCCCTCCGATGAGAAGCCCTCTGCCCTGATTTCCACACCCTTTGCTGATGTGTGTGTGAGAGAGACAGACGCACAGAATGAGGTCGAGAGGGAGGGAAGGCGGAGAGTGGCAGGAGATAGTCACAGGGAGTTGCTACTTTATAGTCACCAGAGGAGAGTGGTTTGTGCCTGTTTTACAGATTTGGGACAAAAATCACCTGTAATCCTCCCACCCAGGGGCGATACCTGTCATCATCTTGACATCTTTCTTTGTGAGCGTTTCCTGGGCATCTTTTCCTGTACGTGCTGAGATCCTACTCTCCACGTTACTCTGCCCTGTGTTTTTTGTTTAGCGTAATATGTATGTTCTCCAGTTCATCAGTAATTGAATGAACATCACAGAAAATATTTTATCGTTCAAATTTACCAGGTCACTCAAGTTATGTTATTACAAGTTATAACATCTGAATTTATTTGTATAGAGACTTTGTGGGGGGCTTTGTTTTTGTTTTCTGTTTTCAATGTGACTTTCTTAATTTAAAAAAATTTTTTAAGTTTATTTATTTTGAGAAAGAGAGAGCATGTGCACGTGCATGTGGGAGGGGCAGAGTGGTGGAGAAAGAGAGAATCCAGAGCAGGCTCTGCACTGTCAGCACAGAGCCCCACGTGGGGCTCGAACCCATGAACCATGAGGGCCTGACCTGAGCTGAAACCAAGAGTCAGATACCTAACCAACTGAGCCATCCAAGTGCCCCTCAGCGTGACTCTCTTAGCTTAGAGCAGGGCTAGCAAACTTCTGTAAAGGACCAGATAGTAAATACTTTGGGTTTTGCAGAGACCCTGTCTCTGTCATTGCCGCTTTGTAACACGGAAGCAGCTACAGACAAAATGTAAATGGTGGGAATGCCCACATTCCAGTAACACTGTATTTGCAGAATCAGCCCTGGGTTGCCAGTTGGATTTGGCTGACTTGGCCTGTGGGCCTTAGCTCCCTCGGCCCCCGCCTCCCACCCTGGGTCTAGATTTTTACCAGGGATGTTGCTGGCTTGTAGGCTGTGACGATTTGTCAGGTGGTCGATAGATTTTCACGAGTTGTTTTCCGGAGGAGAAATGCCAGCTGCCCTGGGGCTGTTGTGTGGAGGTCACGGTTCCAGCCTGGGCTTTGGGAGGAGACTTGGTTGTCTGTCCAGCCCTCTGAGCCTGCCGATTCTCACCCGAAACATGGGGCAGCAAGAGAGCCGGTCCCGCAGGTGAAAGCCCTGGCTCTGGCCCCCTGCCCTTCTCTGGCCTTATAGCTCCAGTGGATACCTCCGGGGCTCAGATCTGCAGCCATGTGACAGCCAGGCAGCTGTGATGGGGGTGGCGGGAAGGTGCCTTGGCCTCCCCAGTAGCAGAGCAGCCCTGAGCCGATGAGGGCAGCATCCTCAGGAGGCGCAGGTGTGGTCTCCACCTTTTTGAATGTTCTGGTGTTAACGGCCCTTGCACAGAGCAGCCTGCCTGGAGCATGTCTGTGGGGCTCAGGGCAAGCCGGGGCCCCCTCTGTTAGAGCTCTCTCTGGCTGCAAGGCTGGACGGCTGCCTGGTGAGGGGGATCCCACCACTGATCACCCCTGGCCTGCAGGTCTGACTTGAATGGTCCTTCACTTAGGAGCTGCAGCCCACAAGGCCAGTCCAGGCTGCGGCCTGGAGGGAGGTGCTCCTGTGGGTCTTGGATCTGCTGCCCCATGTCAGCTCCAGGCCCCCAGGCCAGCCCCAGGTAGGATGTCTTAGGGTCAGGTGTCTAGAAGCTTGACATGGGTCACTTCCTGTGGAGCAGTCAGAGAAGCACCTCCCCTCCTCAGAGCTCATGGCCCAGCATGGTGATTTCTGGTTTCCATGAGGCTATAAAGAGATGGATTAGGATGCAAGGTTGTCTCCCACGGCTCCTGCTGTGTGAGGAGGCAGCCAGGTGAGGAGTGCCAGCAAAAGGAGCTGTGGGTGGCTGCCGGTGAAGGGAGGAGGGATAGGCTGAGGGCAAGTATGAGGCCAGGTGAGAGCATTGGGCACAGTGGGGGGTGGAGGGGGGATCCAGCATGGGAGGGGTGGCGCTGTGGGGGTGGGGCAGCAGGGGACATGGGGAGGCTAAGAGTGTTGCCGCCCCCAGGAGAGGGGCAGTGCGGGCGCCAGGGGTGGGGGCTGGGTGACCTAGGGCAGGGAGGAAGGTGTGATGGAGCAGGGAGGAGGGCCTAGAGCATGGGAAGGAGGGCGTCAGGTATGGAGAGTTTGCACAGGGTTTGCTGAGGACATGTGGAGCTGGCCAGGCCCTCCTCCCCAGGGATCTGAGCCCCATTTGCCTTCCAATTTGGACGGCAGGGTGGTGGGTGAAGAGCGTCCCGGTTGCAGAATGCCCCACTGTGTCCCTTTACCTCCTGTTGGTGTGACGACTCAGCTTCTTACCTGCTGGTGTCCCCTGAGGAAGAGTAAGTGTGATGAGGCCACAGCTCGGTCCAGTGGGACTCTCCCGCCCCACTAGACCCAGAGAGCCTGAGGTTGTGGGGTAGGAAACCACTGGTTCCCCGAGTGGGTGGCTAGAGTGGAGCCATCCCCCGTGCCTTCCTCTGCTGTTCCTGGACCTAGGTGCTCTACCTGTGGGAACACAGCACCTGACATTGCTGCTGTCTGAGTGGAGCATCCTGGAGAGGACGCTGTCCTGCAGGGTGTGATCTCCACTGTGACCTGTCGGTGCTGGCTGGGCAGACAGCACAGTCCTGCGTTCGCTGCCGCCCTCTGCTATCAGGGGGACCCCCAGGATCCTGGGTGGGGATGTGAAATGCCAAAACCTTTGGAGAATTGTGCAGGAGGGGAGACCACCCTGGTGACTGAAGGTCAGGAGGAGGTGCCCACAGGTTTGCCCTCAGCAGGAGGGAGCCTGAGCTCCAGTGGTTGCAGGCTGGGCTCACACACAGGGCTGCCTGATTTGGGTGCAGTGTCAGGGACACTCTATTTCTTCTCAGGGCTTTCCCCTCGCCACACAATCTCCCACCAGGCTGTGGGGTTCTGCCTCCCAGGACCCCTGATTACCCTGCAGAAGCCCCTTCCTGCTCCCTTCCCAGCTCCTCCAGCTGAGGGAAATGCAGCCAGCCACTAGGGGGCGCGTCGGCCTCACAGATGGGCAGTCCAGCTGATCCCTGCTCCACATGGTCCGGTTGTGCCTGTGAGCCCAGTGAGGACATGCACCTTGGCCACCCAGGGCCACCCCCTCTGCCGTGGCCCAGCAGGCCCCTGTTAGCAGCAGGCCAGGCCAGCCTCCAGTGCCCTGTCTGGCCCCTGGTGTGGATCCAACGTTGAACTCCTGCATTTGGTGGCCCAGCTGCCTTTGGGGAGCACCTATGTGGCAAGAACTGGGACTCTGACCTGTGAGAGGTGCTGCCATCAGTTGTCATCATCCTACCTGGGGCTCAGGAGTTTGCCCAGGTCACAGAGCCCTGAAGTGCTGGAGCTGGCATCCAAACTCAGGCCATCTGTCTCTCCACATGGCTCCTGGTGGGAGTGGCCCTTGTTGTCAGGAAACATTGTCTCTCTCTTTTTAAAGATTTATTTATTGGGGCGCCTGGGTGGCTTAGTCTTTTGGGCATCTCACTTCAGCTCAGGTCGTGATCTCATGGTTCGTGGGTTTGAGCCCCACATTGGGCTCGCTGCTGTCAGCATGGAGCCTGCTTCTAATCCTCTGTTCCCTGCTCTCTCTCTGCCCTCCCCAGCTCGTACTCTCTGTCTCTTTCTCAAAACTAAAAAAACATTTTTTAAAATAAATAAATAAAGATTATTTACTTATTTTGAGAGAGAGACAGAGAGTACGAGTGGGGGAAGGGCAGAAGGAGAGAATCCCAAGCAGGCTCTGCGCTGTCAGCACAGAACCCAATGCGGGGTTCAAACCTGCTCTCCATGAGATCATGACCTGAGCCGAAGTCAAGAGTTGGACACTCAACTGTCTGAGCCAGCGAGGCGCCCCAAAGAGGCATTCTCTCTTGCCCGTCATCTCTCAAGATCCTCTGTCTCTTGCTCTCTGTCCCTGTCTCTCCTCCATCTCTGGTTGTCCTCTGTTTCTCTGTTCTCTATCTCTGTCAGTCTGTGCCCCTCTCCATCTGTCTCCATCTCTCTCCATCGTTCACTGTTCTCTCTGTCTGTTTCTGTCCTGTGTGCCTCTAGACAGCATCCTCCTGAACTTAAGGCTGTGGGTGGGGTGGGTTGTGCTGCCCAGCTGATCCCAGGGCCCGGCCTGGTTCCCGTGTGGCCCGTAGCAAGTGCTCAATGAACTGTGGCTGGGAACACTTTGCCAGGAGTGACTCGAACACCCTGGAACCCCAGGGTGTCAGGAAGCGTGTCAGGCAGGCCCCCGAGCTGGCCCTCTATGGTGCAGTTGTGCACTCATCTGCCGGCCCCTCCATTCCCATCATCCAGTCTCCTGGCATGGCTTTGTCTTCCCCTTCATGTCACATGTCAGCGAGTTCCTGTTTCCACGTCTTTGTTCTTTTTTTTTTTAATGTTTTATTTATTCTTAAGACGGAGAGAGACAGAGCATGAGTGGGTGAGGGACAGAGCGAGAGAGGGACACAGAATCTGAAGCAGGCTCCAGGCTCCGAGCTGTCCGCACAGAGCCTGACGCGGGGCTCGAACTCACAAGCCGTGAGATCATGACCTGAGCCAAAGTCGGACACTCAACCAACGGAGCCACCCAGGCGCCCCTCCACATCTTTGTTCATGCATTTCTACCTCCTTTGAATACCTTTCCCTTCCCAGTGCAAGCTCTGCTTGTCCCTCGAGCTTCCTCTTAGCCCCCAGGCGGGAACCAGGCAGAAACTGAGCACATAGTACCTGGGGCTCTCACATGCCTCCTCCCCATCTGGTCTCACGTTGGTTGCGGTGGCGCATTTGCTGTAGGTAAGACGCTATTGCTGCCTGAACTGAAGGCCACAGTTTACATGAGGGCTCACTCCGGGTGACGCGTTGTAGCGGTTTTGATGAACGCACGACGTCATGTGCCCACCGTTACAGCAGCGTGCAGAATAGCTTCGCCCCTTAAAGTGCCCTGTGCTTCACCCATTCATCACCCCCACCCCTGCCCGCAGACCACTGGCAACGACTGATTGTTTTGCTGTCTCGCAAATGTCATTTGCCTTTTCCCGAATGTCATATAGTTGAAATCCTACAACATAACAGCCTTTCCAGATTGGGTTTCTTCCCTCAGTAAGGTGCCCTTAGGGGTCTGCCGTGTCTTCTGGTGGACTCAGAGCTATTTCTTTATAGTGCTGAAAAACACATAAAATTTACCATCTTAACCACTAAAATCTTTTTTTAACATTTATTTTATTTTTGAGAGAGAGAGAGCACGTGCACGCGCATGAGCACGTGCAGGTTGGGGAAAGGCAGAGGGAGGGAGACAGACGATCCGAAGCAGGCTCTGTGCTCTGAAGACAGAGCCCAAAGTGGGGCTCAAACCCACAAACCATGAGGTCATGACCTAAGCTGAAATCAAGTGTTGGCCGCTGTTGGCTTTCAGATTCTGTCTTTCTCTCTCTCTCTCTGCCCTTCCCCCACTCGTGCTGTCTGTCTGTCTCTCAAAAATAAATAAACACTAAAAATTTTTTTGAAAAAAAGAGGAGTTGGCGACTTGCTGACTGAGCCACGCAGGCACCCCTTGACCGTTTTTAAATATACAGTAATGTGAAGTTTACTTACATTGTCGGGAAACAGGTCTCCTGAACTGAAACTCTACACCCATTAAACAACAACGTCCCTTTGCCCGCGCCCCTCCCTGCTACCCTCGGTAATCACCTTTCTATTCTCCACGCGTGCGCGCACATGTGTGTGTAACTCAGGCTACCTTAAATACCTCGTGTGAGTGAGTTCGTAAGACTACTCGTCCTTTTGTGGCTAGCCTACTTCATTTAGCACAGTGTCCTCAAGGTCATCTGTGTTGTAGCATGTGACAGGATGCCCGCATTCAGACTGCACAGCATCCCATCGTGTGTGGCAACCACACTGTGTTTATCCGCTCATGGGTCCGGGGGTTCTTGGGCTGCCTGCACCTCTCGGCTGCTGTGAATAACGCTGCGGGGAGTCCCATGGATAATAATGTGAGCAGCGAACGCGGTGCACTCTTTGTGGCCCTCTTCCCGCTTCCCCTGGGTGTACACTCAGAAGTGGAGGTGTTGGATCATAAGGTAATTCTCTTTTTACTGTTTGGAGGAACTGCAGCCCTGGTTCCCGCAGCGGCCACCCCGTTTGACGTTCCCACCAGCAGCTTATGAGGGCTCCGGCTCTTGCACATCCTCCCCAGGTCTGGGTCTCTGCCGGTAGCCATCCTAATGGATGTGAGGGGATGTCTCAGTGTGGTTTTAGTTTGCGTTTCCCTGATGATTAGTGATGGTGAACATCTTTTCATGTATTTGTTGGCCATTTGTATATCTTTGGAGAAACACCTGTTCAAGTCCTTTGCCCATTAAAAAAATTTTTTTTAATGTTAATTTATTCTTGAGAGACAGAGAGGGACAGAGCATGAGCAGAGGAGGAGCAGAGAGAGAGGGAGACACAGAATCCGAAGCAGGTTCCAGGCTCTGAGCTGTCAGCACAGAGCCCAGCACGGGGCTAGATCCCATGAACCGTGAGATCGTGACCTAAGCTGAAGTCAAATGCTTAACCAACTGAGCCACCCATGCACCTCTGCCCATTTTTTAAATAGAGCTATTTGATTTTTGTTGTTGTATGAATTTTTCACATATATTTTTTAAGTTTGTTTATTTATTTTGAGAGAGACAGAGAGACGAGAGAGTGCGAGTGGGAGAGTGTTAGAGAAAGGGGGAGAATCTCAAGTAGGCTTCGCACTGTCAGCGCAGAGCCCACACAGAACTCGAACTCCTGAAACTGTGAGATCATGACCTGAGCCGAAACCAAGGGTCAGACACTTAACTGAGTGAGCCACCCAGGCACCCCTTCATATATTCTTGATATTAACGCCTTATCAGATCTGTGATTTGCAAACATTTTCTCCTATCCCTTAGGATGTCCTGCCTTTTTACTCTGTTGATTTTGTCCTTTGAGGAACAGAAGTTTGATGCACTCCTGTTTGTCTGCTGTTGCTTTTGTTCTCTGTGCTTTTAGTGTCCTATCCAAGAAGTCATTACAAAATCCAGTGTCTTGAAGCTTTTCCCCTATGTTTTCTTCTGGGAGTTTTATGGCATGGATGGCTTCTTCCTCTTTCTCTTTATCACTGAATGGTATCCCATTGTACAAATGAGCCGCAGGTCATTCACCTGCTGAGGGACTTGTTGATTGGTTCCAGGTTTTGTTTGTTTTTTTGTTTTTTTTTTTTGCAAGTTGTAAAAGTGGTGTGAACATTTATATCGGCATAAGTTCTTAACTCCTTTGGATAAATTCTTAGGTGCATAATCACTGCATCATATAGTAAGAGTATTTGTAGCTTTGTGAGAAACTGCCAGACTGCCTTCTAAAGTGGCTTCTCCGTTTGCATTCCCGTCAGCAGTGAGCAAGAGTTTCTGTTGCTCCATAATCTCTCCAGCATTCGGTGTTGTCATTTTGTAAAAAAAAAAAAAAAAAAAAATTTAGCCATTCTAATAGGTGTGTGGTGGTAACTTGTTGTTTTAGGGTCTAATTTCCTAATGAGACATGATGTTAAACAGCTTTTCCTATATTCACTGTTCATCACGTGTATCCTTTTTGATGAGGTGTTTGTTTAGGTCTTTTGCCCATTTTTTAAGTTGTTTTCTTATATTTAAGTAGAATCTTATTTTTTATTTTTCTTATGTTTTAAGCGTCCTTTGTGCATTTGGGATACAAGTCCTCTCTCAAATAAGTGCTTTGCAGATAGTTTCTCTCAGCATATGGCTTGTCTTTTCTTTTTCTTAACGGTGTCTCTATAAACGAGAAGTTTATGATCTTAATGAAATCCAGTTTTGTTTGTCATAGGTTATACTTTTGCTGTTGTATCTAAAAATCCATTGCCAAATCCAAAGTCACCTAGATTTTTCTCTTGTATTATCTTCTAGAGCTTTTGTAAGTTTGCATTCACATGTAGGTCTGTGATCCACTTTGAGTTGATTTTTGTAAAAGATGTAAAATCTGTGTCTAGATTCATCTTTTCATGTGTGGACGTGCACTTGTTCCAGTGCTGTTTGTTGAAAAGACTGTCTTTTCTCAATTGTGTTGCCTGCAGTCCTTTGTCAAAGATCAATTGACTGTATTTGTGTGTAGGTTCAGCTTTTGGCTTTGTCCAGCAAAGCCGAGGATGGCAGAAAGGATTACTCAAGACTCCATGCAAGTCAAGAGAGGTGAGAGGGAGGCTCAGGGAGACTTCCCTGAGCCTCTCTTAAGTGCCCGAGTTCATCAGGCTTACGCTATAGGGAAAACATTGAGCAATATGTCAGTTGTTACGCTTGAAAAAAACAGGAAAAAACAAGACAACAAGATAACAAGAAAGCATGCAAAAAAACAAGGCATTCCACGAAGACTACAAAAGAGCAGATGCCAAAAGCAAGGTGGAGAACAAGATACGACACTCCATAGATTACGTGGTCTAAGGAATTCACAAGCACAGGCAGGACCCAACCCCTATAGACAGGTTAACTAATTAACTAGATACCCGTCTGCTGTTTTCAGCAAAGCCAGAAAGCAGTGTTCGGCTTTGCAGCGCATTCTCTATAATCTCCTTAACCAGGACATAGCTGTTTGATCCCCCACACTTGTGGGAGCCTGTTTCTGGGGCGTCCATTCTGTTCCTTTGATCTATTTGTCTGACCTTATCGCAGTACTACACTGTCTTGATTAATGTAGCTTTTTCAAAAAAAAATTTTTAATGTTTTATTTATGTTAGAGAGAGAGAGAGAGACAGCATGAGCAGGGGAAGGTCAGAGGGAGTTGGAGACACAGAATCCGAAGACAGGCTCCAGGCTCTGAGCTGTCAGCACAGAGCCCGACGCGGGGCTTGAGCCCACGAACCGCGAGATCATGACCTGAGCCGAAGTCGGACGCTTAACCGACTAAGCCCCCCGGGCGCCCCTTGATTAATGTAGCTTTAAAGTTGGGTACTGTTGGTCCTCCAACTTCGTCTCCTTCAATATTGTGTTGACCATTCTGAATCTTATGCCTGTTCATATAAACTTCAGAATCACTTTATCAATAACCACAACATAACTTGCTGGACTTTTCACTGGGATTTCATTGAATCTGTAGATCAAGTTGCGAAGAGCTGACATTTTGACAATATTGAGTCTTCCTATCCGTGAACATGGAATATCTTTCTGTTTATTTAGTTCTTTGATTCCTTTCATTAGAGTTTTGTATCATTCCCATAAAGCTGGTGCATATTTTACTAGGTATATAGTTAAGTGTTTCAGATTTTTTGGTGCTGATGTAAATGATATGGATTTTTAATTTCAGACTTCAGTTTATTGCTGCTGTATTGTTTTTCAAAATATGAAAATATTAATCCATGCTGATTGAAACAAAGTGGAACTGTGCCAAGATGAAAAAAAAGGAAAAGCTAATCACCTTCTGCCTTCCTCCTCCCAGTACCCAGCATTAATGCACAGCCCAGGCTGTTTAAGACCTTTCTTCTTGCTTAGCGAACGTGCAAAAGCTACAGGAATGTGGACAGACAAAGGGGATGTTTGTTTATTTTTGCCACAGCAGAGTCACACCACGCATGTTATTCCGCACCTTCTTTGTAGTGCTTAATAGTTTATCACGGCCAAGCCAGTAAGGAGCCAGTCAATGCAGATTCTACCCCTTCTCTCCCCCAGTTCTTTAGGCATGTACATTTGTGAGTTTTTAGTGTTTTTTAATGTTTGTTTATTTTGAGAGAGAGAGACAGAGAGAGCGCGTGTATGTGCACAAATTCGTGCACAGGGGGAGGAGCAGAGAGAGAAGGAGACAGAGAAGTCCAAGCAGGGTCTACACTCAGTGCAGAGCCCAGTGCAGGGCTTGATTTCATGACTGTGAGATCATGACCTGAGCTGAAATCGAGAGTTGGACACTTAACCAGTAGAGCCATGCAGGTGCCCCTTTCTGCATGTACACACAGACCAATTATTCCACAGGAATAAAGTCCTTATTATAGAGGTAGGGATATTTTATTACAATACATATACGTATCTTTTGATCTATTCCCATCTCCACCCTTAGGTAACCTGAGTCAGTAACTATGCTGAGTGATAGGTAGGATGTGTAAGCTCACTGTCCTGGTTAGACACCAAGTTCTTTAAGTATAGAAATGACATCACCTTTTGCACCCCTCTGGGCTGGTCTGAGTACAGGGCAAAACATTTACCAGGTGCTAGCCTAGAATTTGGTTTAGTTTCTCTATCTATGAAGGGTCTTGGTGATAGGACTGCTTCATAAGATGTTTGGAAGGATGGAGAGAGATCATGCTTGTTAGCAGGCCTGGCACATAGTAGGTGCTCAGGAAATGTGAACTCTTCTCACTGAGGTCTCTACCGTAGGTGACTGGAGCAGAAAGGGGGACCTGTCCCTTGCAGTGAGAAGGAGCCAGGCTGGGGAGATCTCCCCTGGTGCATGATGCCCCCTCTGTGTATAGGGTGTGGGACCATGAGAGCCCGTGGGTGGAGGAGACAGTCTGGCCCCTGAGGACCCTGTCTGTGCTAAGTGCGCTCTATTTACTCCTCTCTGCTTTTCTAGGACAAGCAGCTGCGGATCTTCGACCCCAGAGCAAAGCCTGGGGCCTCCCAGGTGAGTTGTGTGGGCAGGGGGCTGGACTGAGGCCCTCGTGGCTCCAGCAGGTGCAGGCGGGGGCAGGCTCTGCCTCTTAGCAGAGACTCTGCAGCACCCCATGCCCCCGGGCAAGGCCCCTTGGGTGTGTAGGGGTCACCTGGGAGGTGGGCTTCTGCTGCTGGAGGCTCGTTCTGAGCGGCATGTTCGGGGTCCTGGGCGCACCTGGCTTTGATCACAGGGTGCAGTGCGGCCAGGCTGTCCACAGGCGTTCAGTGGAGGCCGCCTGTGGCTGTAGGAAGTGAATTTGAGAGTCCAGCTTCCCCTCCTTGGAGGCCCTCATCGCCCCCTACCCTTCCTGGCACAGTTGACAGAGGCAGCCTTGGAGGAGCCAGAAAGACAGCTGCCCACCCCGTACCCGTTCAGTCTCCCAGCCAGTGGGCTCTCACTATGCTCCTCTAGGTCTCTGGGACCCATGCACTGCGCATGTTTGGTTTGTGTCTGCGATGGTGCTTGGGGCGCATGTGGTGCTTTGAGTGCTAAGCGGGAGGCCGGGTTCTGGGTTCTTGCTATAGCCAGTGAGCCCTGAGGAGTCACTCATTCATTCGTTCGACATCAGGTCAGTGTCCGGCACGTGCTGAAGGGCCGGTCACCTGGGCTATGGGAAGCCATTAGAGAGTTTTAAGCAGAAACTAAGATGAGCAGATTTACATTTTTAAAAAATGTTTATTTTTGAGAGCTTGCGAGCACGCAGGGGAGGGACAGAGAGAGGGGGACAGAGGATCTGAAGTGGGCTCCACGCTGACAGCACAGAGCCCAAGGTGGGGCTTGAGACTGCGAACCATGAGATCATGACCTGAGCCAAAGTCAGACGCTCAACCAACTGGGCCATTCAGGTGCCCCTAGAAAAATTTTTTAAAAATATAAATCTGCTTGGGGCCCTGGGTGGCTCAGTTGGTTGAGCATCCCACTTTGGCTTAGGTCATGATCTCGTGGTTTGTGGGTTTGAGCCCCGCATCAGGCTCACTGCTCTCAGCTTACCAGTGCAGAGCCTGCTTCGGATGCTCTGGCCCCTCTCAGCCCTTCCCCCGCTTGCACTCTCCCCAAAATAAGTAAATATTAAAAAAAAAAAAGATTTTTTTAGAAGTTTGAAGAGTCTTCTTTCCTGAGGAAGGAAAAGATCAGGGTCCTGCCGCTGGCTCAGAGGAAGAGCTCGAAGCCCCAGGCCCATCACAGATACCCCGTCTCCATCCCTAGGACTTGTTCCCTACCTGCGGTCAAGGGCAGTTTGCCAGCCTACACTCAACCAGCAGTAGCCAGGGATGGGAGGGCTTTCCTCCCCCATTCCCCACCCCCCACCCCACACCGGTAGCCCGCGCATGTGCACACGCACACACGGGATCCCCTTCAGGTAGGCCATAGCAGCTTTTTGCCCCAGAAACCCCAGTCAGTTCCATTTCTGACTGGCTGAAGATCAAACGTAGGTCCCCTCCCGACAGGCGAACCAAGCTGGGCAGGAGTGGTTTTAGCCCCCTCCCCACTCCCCGAGGCTGTGCTTCCCAGGGAAGTTGGCTCATGGTTTGTGGCCCCATGGCTGGTAAGGCAGCTGAATCTCAGAGCAGTGTGGGTATGAGCAGGGGGGCTCAATGGAGCTTTCTGTGCTTTGAAAGGTGGGGGGGTCCGGTCAGGGCAATGAAAGGCCAGCTCCTCCGGCCTGAACGTTTTCTTCCTTCCCTGCCTCCTCCACCGAACGGGGGTGGGGGGACTGTGATGGTGCTGAGGTGGAGACAGAGTGGCTGCCGTCCAAAGGGCTCCAAGTTCCTAGAAGAGGGGGGAGAGGATCTCGTTCTAGAGGGAACCCCCCCCGAATGGGGCTTCTCGGCCAGGGAGACCTGGGAAGAGCGTGGGTGGCTCCTGCCCCCTCGCAGCTGCTGGGCTGGTGCCTGTGCTCTGCTGCTGGTGCGCTTTCTCGTGCGGGGGCAGCAGAGCCTGGAATGCTGCCCTCCTCATGGCCCTGCCCCCCACTTCCGCCCAGGGCATCTGGCCCACACCTGGCTTCTATTAGGAAAACCGCTGCTGGCGGCCAGGGTCGGTGTGAGCTGAGGGGCCAGCTCAGGGGAGAGGCCTTTTGGGAGCGCCTTCTTTGGAGATCTTCCTTCCCTACTAGATGGGGGCTTTGTTGGGGGAGTCACAGGCGGATGTGCTGCCCTCCCTGCCCCAGTGGCTGTCACCATATCTTGAAGGCTGGGTGGGGAGCCCTAGGGAGTCCTCCTCTTGCTGCCTCTTTTGGGCTCTGAGTGACTAAGCTTGGGTCAGGGGGTGATTGGGCAGCTCCTTCCCCTTCACGTCCCCTGCTTCGTTTCTAGATTGCATTTATGACCATTTGTCATATCCTGGGCCCTTGGCACACACAGTCTTTTTCCACCCTCATGATGGCCCTGTAAAGTTGGCCCATTGGTCATTTCTGTCCCAGGGTCACAGCTGGGTGGCCTAGGCAGGCTCCGTCTGACGCTGAAGCCTGGTCACTGTGCCCGAGCCCAGGGCCGGAGGGGTGGCCCAGGCCCTGAAGCCACGGGCATGCCAGGGAAGTAGCCTGCAGCTACTGCAGGGAGTGGTGAGGCTTCAGCACCCTCATCAGGGATACGATGTGCCTGGGGTGACCCCTCGGACCTCTGGCATGGCCTGGTGGACCTGTGCCTTTTAGTGCATCAGGCAGGCCCCAGGGCCAGCGTCTGGAGCCCAAGACTAAGCCTGGTGAAGGAGGGGCATAGTTGGGTGGTGGGGGTCTTACACCAGAGAAGGTCCTCTGGCCCTGATGAAGGAGCCCAGGAGCCCAGGGTTGCTCCTCCAGCTGCCCTGCCCCACACAGGAAATGTTGCCGTGGTGACAGAGAGGTGGGATTTGGCTGTACCACGCCTGGAATGCTGGTATGAGCCTGCTCCCAGTGCCCCTGTGCTGGGCAGTCTACCCCTCCTGTTCTCTCCTTGGGGCCAGGTGTGGGGGAGACACGGGGGACTGCGGGGCTTCTCCCTAAGCAGAATGCCCTGCTGCCTCATCCCCTGTGAGAGGGAAAGCCCAAGGCCTGGCTTGCGGGCTGGGGATTACCTCCCACGGTTCCCCCCAGAGCCTCCTATGACAGTGCTGGGGCTGCAGGCAAGCGGGCTGCCTGGGGTCCAGCTGCAGCCTCCCCCTGCCCAGGAGAATGATCGTCTAGGGATCTGGAGAGAGGGTTCCTCCTCCTCCCTGAGTCCCGCTGAGGTCAGGGAAGAAGAACTTGCTATTTCTGAAGATGAAAATCACTGTAGTAACCTGAAGATAGGGGTGGAGGAGTGGGTGGCCACCCCTCTCCTGCCCGTGGGGCTTCCTGTGGCCCCTGGGCATGCAGAGCTAGGTGGGCCCCCAGGGGGCATGCTGGGTTCGGTCTAAGTTCTTTCCTGATCTCAGCTTCCTTGGTGCCTTCAGTGTCCTCAGAGATCATCACCACCCTGTGGACATCCTGAGCCCCTTCTGGTTCCCTCTCTGCTGGCTTCCAGCTGCTCATGTCTTCTCGCCTCAGGTTCCTCTCACGCAGACCTAGAACAGTAACCCAGCCCACAGTGGGCAGGAGGCTCAGCTAGCTGACGGCCGTCTTGCTGGGTGACTTGATGCAGGTGGCTGCTTCTCTCTGAGCCTCTGGTTTCTCCGTGTGTGAAGTAGGAAGGTGGGAGACAGGCCAAGGTATGTTCCATCCCCAACCTGGGCCTCTGACCTACAGAGCTCAAGGGCGCCCGTCTCCCTCCCTCGCTCCCCACTCCCTGCTGGTGCACTGGCCTCTTTGCTCTCCCAGCCTCAGACTCTTCACAGGTGCTGGTTTCCCTACCTGCCTCACATCTTCTGGTCCTTCCTGTCTCAACTCCTATGTTACTTTACAATCTTTTTTTTTTTTTAAGTTTATTTATTTATTTTGAGAGAGAGTATGTGTGCGAGCAGGGGAGGGGCAGAGGGAGAGAGAGAATCCCAAGCAGGCTCCACACTACCAGTGTGGACCCTGACGCAGGGCTCAAACCCACGAACCATGAGATCATGACCTGAGCCGAAATCAAGAGTTGGACGCTCAACCAACCGAGCCACCCAGGCGCCCCATCTGTTACACGGTTTTTTAAGAACATGCATGTCAGCTTTGTATCAGACACAGCCCTGAGCGTTCGCCAGCCTTGACACTTCCCACAGCAGCCCTCCATAGGAGGGCCCAATGCGGTGCTCAGTGCTCTTTCTACAGATGAGGACACAGGCGCAGAGATGTTGAGTAATTCATGCCAGGAAGAGGCAGTGTGGCAGGTTTTCACTCAGGCAGCGACTCCAAAGCTTGTGCCCTTAGCCTCCACTTTGCTCCTTCCTAGCCCTTTTAATAATGTGTAGTGACAGGTATTTCTGTTTGGTTCATCTCTGTCTCCCAACTTGTATATTCCGTGAGTTTGGTGACGCTTTCTGTTTTGACCATGTCCCCAGCACCCAATGGAGTGTGCAGCTTGAATATCCTACTCGTATTATGAAAGAACAAATGGGTTAGCAGCCCCGTCTCCACCTGAGAACCAGCCAGCTCCTTGCGTGGTACTTGGCCTGGGGAAGCCACGAATGTCTGTCGAATGAATGAGTGATGCACGATGCTTTGCCGGCCATCTGCTTTGCTGCATACACAGGATATTTGCACGCTAATGAGAGGGAGGGCCGATGTGACACTTCTCACTGACTCTGGGGTGTGAGGGCAAGGCTGACCTTGCCCTGGCCCCACAGCCCCCCTTGTGTGTAGAGGGGTGTGGGCCCTGGTTCTCAGGCTTCAGCCCCCACTTCCTGTGCCGGCTTCTGGGTGGGAAGGGAGCAGTGAGAAAAGCCCCTTAAACAACATGGGCCATTCCAGGGTCTCCCACGCTGGGGCCCGCCTCCGTGGGCTGGGGAGGGGGCGCTGGGCCAGCTCCTCCCAGCCCACCTCCCTCCCTCATTCATTCCCAAGGAGATCGTGGGAAGCTTGGAGGAAGCTGGCCACAGTTTGGGGTGAGCTATTTTTGGTAACAGGGTCTTTGGTCTCAGGCTCCAGGGGCCGAGGTGACTGGGAGGGAGCTGTTTGCATTTCCTCTGGCCCCCTCTGCTCCCCCCTGCCTGGGCCCAGGGGACAGGGCCGCCTGGGGTGTGAACTTGCCTCTCCTCCTTGGGCCCAGGAAGCCTTCCTGGTGGCAGCTCCAGCACTGCAGGATGGCGAGGAGGAGCACTTCTCTGCGCTCTCCACTCTCTGGGGACCATGCCCTAGAGCCTGGCACCAGGCCTTTTCCCCAGCCCCTACCAGTCAGGAGGCAGCCAGTATGCTTGCTATCCCTTGATCTGCAGTAGGCCAGTCCCTCTCTCGCATGTAGTGTCAGTTGGTGCTCAGGCAGCCCAGGCAACCAGAGCCCCACTCACAAGTGAGAAAAATGAGGTTCTGAGAGAACACAGCGGTCCCCAGAGCCTGGAGCTGGTAACCAGCAACTGAGTGCCTCCCAGTCTAGGAACCTGCAAGGACAAGGATGTGCTGCTGCCCTGGCCCCATCACTGTGGCAGGACGGCCCAACAGTTCCCTTTGGAGGAGGGAGACTGAGCCCAAGCTTGGTGGCCGGGCGGCCCTCTGGGTGCAGAGCTCTCCTCAGCCAAGGTGAGGCTGGGGTCCATTCTGTAGTGATACAAAGCCTCCCCTGTCCCCAGCTAGCCTCTGGGGGGCACCATCCTGGCTCCTCCTGCCCTCCATGGGGCACCCCAGGAGGCCTTGGTGGCTCAGCGCCATCTTTTGTGTTCTCCAGAGCACAGAGGCCCACAAGAACAGCAGGGATGGCCGGCTGGTGTGGACGGGCACCCAGGAGCACCTTGTGTCCACTGGATTCAACCAGGTAGGGCTCCTCCCAGATGGGCAGGGCACCCATACCAAGTGAGTAGGAATGAAGCCTGTGGGGTGTGGGGGATGGCTAGCCAGCTCTAGGCTTGTCCATATACGGCCCTGTGTGCAGCTGGGTCTCAGAGCCCCAGGGGACCTCCAGCTGCTGAAAACTGGCAGATTCCATTTGCAATAGCTAAGCATGACCCTGGGAATCCTGGCAGCCCCCCCCCCCCCCCAGGGATCAGAGTCCATGGAGGGAACCGCCCCTTGTCCCTTGTCACCTAAGGGTTCTTAAAGGGGCAGGACATGCAAACCCAGACTCTCCTCCCTGGCATGACTCACCCCCCCCACCACCCTCCAAGCTGTGCTCTGGGGCAGGTGCCCTTGGGCCAGGCTGTTTCCTCAGGCACTGGGTTCCCAGCGATGAGCCCCTCTGAGCCCCTCTTGGCTCCCTCCCTGCAGATGCGTGAGCGTGAAGTGAAGCTCTGGGACACCCGGCACTTCTGCAGCGCCCTCACCTCCCTCACCCTGGACACCTCACCCAGGTAGGAGCAGCTGGCACGTTGGGATGGATCGGTGGGGAGGGTGGAGGGCTAGATGATGTCCTGAGTTCAGGTCTATAATGGATACCATTGGGGAGGGCTCCTGATGTACCTTGGCAAGGCCTCCTGCGGAGTGGAGGGGCCCAGTCCAGCTGGAACAGCCTTACCCAGTTCAGGTCTTGTCAGTGAGGGGCTGATCACCAAAGTGGTCAGGGTGCGTGAGCTGGGCTGCAGGGTCACCGGCTGACCCCATCTTACGTGGATCCTAGCAGCAGAGTCAGCCTTGGCCATGCAGGCCTTCAGCCTGAGGGCTCACGTCGGCATGCTTTGGCATTTGAGGGAGGGTCTTTAACCTGGCAGACGCATGGGTGGGAGACGTGGACATGCACTTGATTTTGCTGTGGCCATTTTGGTGGCGCTGAGGGTTGAGGAGACTGAAGCTTCGATAGGGTGGACGTGGTGGAGGGGGGTGGGTGGGGACAGTCAGGCTTATAGGCTTTATGGAACTTCCTTGCCCCCAGCCACACGCCGGTCTCTGGTGGTTTGGGGGGGTGGGGGGTGGGTGCGCCTGGGCGGCTTGGGACTACAAGTGCACCTCATCTTTCCATCCTTGTGGAAGTGTGTGTAGGAGATTTGTGGGGGTGCTGTGGGTCTGGGCCAAGCTAGCTCTATGCAAGGGGGGGCTAGGCTCACTGTGGCTTAGGCACAGGAGGCTGTCAGTGATGATTCCCTGTCACAGCTGAGGAAACAAGGCGTTAGGAGAGTGGGGGACCAGTCTGGCTGGGGTAGGAGGAGGCAGAGGCCCGGTTCCCTTTCAGAAGCCTCGACCCTGCTCTGCCATGACTCATGGAGGGGCTTGCTGCTCTCCACGCAGGGATCTGTGAAGGTCAAAGCCAGGCGAGGGTCTCAGTCCCTTGACTATCCATCCAGCCCCTTCCTCTTTCATTTCATGACTGGGGAAATTGAGTCACAGAAGGCCTGGTGACCTGTCCAAGGTCTGGGTGTGGCATGGACATATTTGTGGGTGGGGAAGTCTGACGCCATAAGAACTCTTGCCAGGTCACCTTCCACTTGAGAGCTCCCAGGGAAAGGGTAACAGCGGCAGTGACCCTCCACTCCCATCCCCCTCTCATGACCCAGAGAGAGGCTGGGGAGCTGGTGAGGCCCATATTGCAGATGAGGAAGGCAAGGGTGAGTGAGATCCAGCAGCTCCGAACCACACAGTGCAAGGCTTCTGCTTACTCTGGGCCCTGGGGTCCTGGTGCTGCCCCCCTGTACTGGAAGAATAAGAGCTCCCAGGCCCTGAGGCTGCATTGGTACCTTATCCTCCATGCCTCCCAGGCCCGAAAACTCCTTCCCTACAGGGCTCCCCAGCAGAAGGAGGGAGCTGGACCAGCCTGGAAAAGGGACCCAGCACTAGCCATCAAGTCCTCCTCCTCCTCCACCCACCACTTCCTGCCTTCCAGGCTCCACCCCTGGCTCCTGATGGGTCCCCCTCCCCCGCACAGCAGCCCCCACCCATCCCCAGCATTGCCCCTGGAGGAGTTAACGATGCCCAGACCCCACGGTGCCACTGGCCAAGGCTGACCCTGTAATTACAGCAGTTAAGAATAGCTTCGCAGGGCCAGCAAGGCCTGGAATTTCTCAAATCACTCCCAGATGGGTGGCCAGGCCAGTGTCCCGCCCCCTCCTACTCCCCAGTCTTGGCCCCTGCCCTGCCAGGCCACACCCTTGGCAGAGGAGTGGGGACTCTCCAGCCCTCCGTGAAGCGGGTGGACCAGGGTAGTGGTGGCAGAAGCCCTGCCCCTCAGGCTCCCTTGAGTGTTAGGTCTGCTGAGTGACTTGGACTGAAGATGTCCATGGTGTCAAATGTGGGGACAGCCATGGATTTCCAGTGCACCCATTCACCCCCTCCCCCCCAAGTTTCTTTAACAGCTTTTCCATCTCAATTTGAGCAAAGCAGTGTGTGTTCTTATAAGAGCTAGAGGGGGCAAGGGGTCAGGCACATGCCTCTCCCGGTCATCTCCCAGGAAGAGCCCAGGGGCCCCTGTCACAGCCCCGCACCTGTGTCATCCTCCCTGCTCATCACGTGTGGAGCACACCTCACCAAGAGTAAGGGGAAGAGCAGGACATCAGGGGCCTGTCCATAAAGCCAGCTGTGCCAGGGGCTATGTTCAGTGCAGGGTGGAGGTGGGAGGGTAGGGGCAGGGTCTGGCACCGAAGGAGCAGCTCACATTCTAGACTGGGAGATGCGGAAATGTGCCTGCCTCAGCCGGATGCTTCTGGGTGGGAGAATGGTCAGCTGTACCCATCACCAGCCACAGGCAGGTGGGGTTGTCTCTCCTCAAGTTACTGCAGAGGCCGCTGAGGCCAGGGAAGTCGATCCTCTGTTGAGAGCAGCCCAGCAGCCAGTCTGTGCAGGGTGGAGGCTGGGGTTCTATCTCCGCTGCTTCCCGCCGTAGAGCTTCTGCTGTTCACAGTGGCCCTGCCCCTCTCCTGGATGCCCACATGGCTGGCAACCCCGTCCTGGGCCAGGGAGCCCGTGTTGGGATCCTATTCCTGCCGGCGGTGAGCAAGCTGCCGGCTCACCTCTCCCAGGCTGTGGTTCTCTTCTGGAGAGGATTTGCTGGGCATTAGTGGGAGCGTGTGTAGCCTGTATGGCACGGGGCCTGTGGCAGCAAGAACCCAGCAGTCAGAATTGGCATTTCCCTACATCCGTCCCTGGACCCTGCCCCAGAGCCGTGGGCATTGTCCTGGGTAAGGGTTGCCTCTTGGCTTGGTCTCCCAAGCCCCTAGCCCCTGGATCTGTTGGGATACCCCAAGTCCCTTTTCCAGGGGGGCTGCAGTAAGCATTTAGCCCTCTTTCTTTAGGTCCTGCCTCCCCTCCCTATTCCCTGCCATCCCACTAGGCCAGGTTTGGCTTTGCAGTGAAAACATTTATTCAGCAGCCGCGCTGTGTTCAGCAGCGGCCCGCAGGCCCACAATGGCCCCTTTGACAGGGCTGCCGGGGGGGGGGGGGATGGGGGAGGGCAGGCCTCACCGTAGCCGCTCCCCTAATGGGACCCAGGCTCACAGGAAATCCACCTGGGCTGCCACCACTGCCCCAGGAAGAAGGGGCCCCACCCAGGCTCACTGCCACCATCCTCTGCCCGACACGACCCACCACCCACCTCCTCCCTTCCCATGCCAGAACCCTCAGCAGCCACTAATTGAATCCAGAGCCTCGCGTGGCTGGGCCTGACTCGGCACTGACATCAACGCCCTGAGCCGCAGGGCCTGCTCCCCAGGCCTGGCTGGGCTGCCTCCTTCCAGCCAGGGTGAGGCTGGTGGGGCCCAGAGGCCGTGACCCACAGAGGAGACACAGGCACGGGACCCTGGGGAGGCTCGCTCAGCATTCACAGCACCTCTCTGAGGCCTTAGGGCCCACTTGGCCTCCTGTCCCACGGTCATGGGAGAAGGTGCTGTATATCCATCCCTGTTCCCAAGCTTCCAGCACCCAGGCTAGGCCAGAGCTGCACTCTGCATCCCTGGCCCTGCCCCCACACAGCCTGCGGCCTTCCTGGAAAACACTCCCACTTCCGGGGTTTCTGGAAAGCCTGGGCACATCCCAAATGCAGAGAGTAAAGGGGCATCACAGGGCCAACAGGCCTTCACAAGCCAGGCTCAGACCTTTGGTCCCTGGGCCATCTGCCCCTAACAGCCCTGGTTGGGTCCGTCCTCCATACACCAGAGGGCTCCTGCTGTTCAGGATCCGTGCTGCCCCTCTGCCAGGGCCCCTCTCTGCAGCTGGAACAGGAGGCCGGGAGCAAGGTTTCCCAGTCTGAGCTCATGCAGAAGGGCATCAGGACTGCAGGGAAGCCTGGGCTATGTGTTCCGCCCAGCCCTGGACCCAGACTCCTGCAGGAGGCGCACCCCCTCCACAGAGGAAGGTAGGCCCTTCCCTGAGGAGGGGCCCTTGCGGACCCTCTTGTTCTTTATCTGCTACGAGCCCTCCCAGTTTCACAGGGGCAGTGCAGTCCCTGGTGGCTGACTACCGGGCCTGGCCAGGGTAAGGCTGCCCTCATGTTCCTCTCCTGTGAGGTCAGGAGCTGCCCAGCTCCCATCCTGGCTCCAGCCTGCATCCCAGTCTCAACTGAGAGAGCCTCAGCCTCAGCTGGGCAGATGCAGCCCAGGGCAGGATCCTGGGAGGGCAGGCCGTCCCAGCACAGTCCCCAGCAGCAGCCCTCCCATCCCGGGGGTCCTGGCCTCCAGCTTCCCTCCACACCCATCCAGGTACCCGGGGCCATGCCAGAGAAACACACTCATTTCATCTTTTATTTTTCTTACAAAAAACCTTCATATCATTGTTTGTCTTAGAAAAACCAAAGTCCTTGTCTCTGAGTTTGAAAAACATTTTCCCAGAATAAATGGGAAAGAATCTCTTATAAATATATTTTTAAAAACCAAAGCAAAACATGTTCCTAAAGCATCTGTCTTTCCAGTTTTTTTTGTTCCTTTGCTCCTTGGGGCCGAGGCTGGGCCACATGCCCCATCCCCAGCCTTTCTCTCCCTCTGCTGTCTTTCTGGGGGCTTCCTTCACTGGCCCCCAGGGTCTCCTGGGAGGGGGACCTGGCAGCCCTGGGCCTGTGTTACCAGCACACGGTAGGGCCCGTCCCACCCTTCCCCAGGGAAGGTGCATATTGCGGAGGACAGGGCCGATGCCATCCTCCTAGGCACTCAGGCGTAGGGCACCTTAGAGGTGGTCACCTGCGTCCCAGGATCTCACAGATGAGGAGACTGAGGGGCGGGATCTCGCTGTGGTCACACAGCCCTCACCCTGCTGTGTCCTCCTTGTAGGAATCTGAGAACTTCCTTGATCTGGCAGCAGGAGGGTACTGGCAGGTCCCAGCAGGGCTGAGAGCCCGGCCTGGCGGTGTGTCACTTCCGGGCTTAGATGTAGGGCTTAGTGGGAAGGGGCCCCTGGGGGCTGGCCCCCGGGTAGCCCATGAGAGGCACCTCATACTCAGGCCCAGTGGGTGGAGCCTCTCCACCACCCTCAGTCGCCTTGGGGCCTGACTCTAAGGGGGCCTTCACCCCCTCCAGCTCCAGGGGCCCAGTCCCTGGCCCCACCTGTCCTTTGCTGTGAGCTGCGGCGGCTGCGGCCCGCCCCCGCCGCACACAGTAGGCTGCCCCCACGGCAGCCAGCACAGCCAGGAGCACGGCGGCCAGGGCGGGTGCAATGAGGAGCGGCAGGTTGCCCTCCCGGGCCTGAGTGACGGGGGCATGGTTGGAGCGGACGGCTGGGGGCGTGCGGGCCTCCCCACAGGCCTCTTCGCCCTCGGGCACCCGCCCAGCCCCCAGAAGCCTGACGCAGATAGAGTAGGTGGCATTGGGCCGCAGCTGGGTGACTGTGTACTCAGCAAGCGAAGCAGGCAGGTGCAGTGTCACTGGCCGCTTGTCGGGGCCCGACAGGTTACGGTAAGTGAGGCGGAGGCTCTTGAGCTGCTCGGTGCTGCCCTGCAGGTAGCGCTTCAGCCCCACGCGCAGGGAGGTGGGGCTTGCTGGCTCGATGCCAAGGGGCAGGGGCTGTGGCGGCTCCGGTGTGGCCGGGGCAGGGCTGGGCCGGGGCCCCTGCCTCACCCGGCTCTCGCAGTAGAGGCCTGTGAAGAGCTCAGGGCACAGGCACTCCAGGTGGCCGTCCACCCCTAGGTGACAGGTGCCCCCATTGAGGCAGATGGACGCTGGGCAGTTCTGGGGCCGCAGGGGAGCTCCTAGAGTGGGCGGGGCGGCAGGGGGCAGGCTGGGGGCCTCCGTGGCAGGCTCCGTGGGGCTCAGCCAGGTGGGAACTGGACTGGAAGGTGAGAGAGTTGGCCCCCACGCCACGGGCTTTGTGGTGGGTGCCGTGGCCGTGGTGGTGGTGGCTGGGCAGCCAAAGTCAGCGTATTCGAGGTCGAGGAGCAGCCGGCCAGCGTTCTTGGGTGGGAAGTGGCAGCGCGTCTCCTCTGGGCTAGCCAGCGCCACACGGCTCTCCCGCACCCAAGGGCCAAACCAGCTCAGGGGACACACGCAGTTGAAGGGGTTGCGGGCAGCCGCCAGGAGCCGCAGGCGGGGGAAGAGGCTAGAGAGCTCGTGTGGGAGCGCCTGCAGGCTCAGGTTGCTCAGGTCCAGCTCTTGCAGGGCCACCAGGCCGGCCAGGCTCTCGGGCCGCAGCTGGGCAATGCGGGTGTTGCCAGCCAGCCGCAGGCGCATCAGCCCCCGCAGGCCCCGGATGGCCGGCGGGACTCGCTCCAGCTGGTTGTCAGACACATCCAGGTCGTGGAGGTTGCGTAAGCGCCCAAAGAGCCCCTGGTCCAGCCGCCGCAGCCCCAGGCCGGCCAGCCTCAGTGCCTCCACATTGGCAGTGTCCAAGGTGCCAGGCTCCAGGGCCGGGAGGCTGTTGTGGCTGAGGTCGAGCAGCAGCAAGCGCGGCAGGCGCAGCGGGGGCAGGGCCCGCAGCTCGTTGTCCTGCAGCTTGAGCTCCAGGAGGCTGTCGAGTGTGTCAAAGGCTCCGGGCTGGATGTGGCGGATGCGGTTCTTGCCCAGGTAGAGGCGCTCTAGGCGCCGCAGACCGCGGAAGGTCTCGTTGGTGATCTCGCGCACCCTGTTGGCAGTCAGGTCCAGGTTGCTGAGGTTTGTGAGTGGCTGGAAGACCCCTCCGGGCAGGCTGGCGATCTGGTTCTGTGACAGGTCCAGGAGCTGCAGCCCCGGCAGGTCGGTAAAGCTGCTTGCGTCGAGTGTGGTGATGCCATTCTCGAAGACATACAGGCTCGCGGTGTCAGGTGGCACATCCTGGGGCACTGTGGTTCCCTGGCGGGCGGCACAGAAGACCGTCTGTGGCTGGTTGCACTGGCAGCCAGTCGGGCAGCTCTGCACTCCGGGGCCTGGGGCCAGCAGCAGCAGCAGCGGCAGCATCGGGGGCAAGGGGATTCTGGGGTACATATTCTGGGTCCTGGGAGCAGAGAAGCGGTAGAGACAGGAGACCATGAGTCAGGGGCCCAGGGGACAGCCACACCAGGAAGGACCAAGAAGGGAATTCCCAGCCCCCTTCGTCACTCCCTGCCCCCAAATCCGACAGCGCACAGTAGTTATGAGTCAGGTCCCCAGTGCCTCGGCCTTGTTCCTGCCCTGGCCCCATCACTCCCTCCCTGAGTGACTTCGAGCAGTCACATGACTTCGTTAGGATATCAGTTGCTACTTCCTGCATTGTCACCAGGGTTTAGTGGGCTGATGTGCGCACAGGGAGGCTGGCCCCCAAACACTCAGTAACCATGAAAATCCCCTTCTCCTTAACCCCAGCCCTCTTGCCTCTGCAGCTCAGAGAGAACGCATGGTCAGAAAGCGTCAGGCTCTGCCCTCCCTGCAGTTCCAGCCCCTCCTCCCTCCCCACCTCGCCTCTGCTGAAGTGGACAGGCCAGGAAGGAGCACGGTGGGTCCTAGAGCAGCAGCCCCTCCCTGCAATGTCTGGGAGAGAAGGGGCGGGTGGCCAGCGCGTAAGCAGAGAAGCTGACTGCCCCGCGCCGCTGGCCCCTGCCGCCACGCTCTGTGTCCTCCAAGTGAGGAGAGAGGAGAGACCGCAGCGGGAAGACTTCACACGGAAACTATGGGATCGGTGTTTTCCCATTTATGAAGTCAGACCTGCCCCATATGGGAGCTGAGGGCCAGCCAGGACTTGGCCAGGGTGGGGGACACTCCTAGAGGAGGGGCAGAGGAGGGCCTAAGCCATTGGCAGGTGTCCCCCTGTGTGTGTGGCAGGGGGGCAGGGAGGCAGGGAACCCTGGTCTTCAGATCCCCCATCTGAGGTGTGATGACAGATCTAGAGGTGAGGGGGTCCTGGCCTCCCCAGGCAGACCCGGGGGCAGATGGAGGGACACTAGTTTCGAGGTGGCCCCAGAAACAGGGCTGGGCCTAGAAACATTCTGCATATTGGTTTATCTGCTATTTCTTGGGGTCTGCTCTGGCCAGAACACTGAGAATGAACGGCAAGCAGATCTTCCCTCCTGTCACACTGAGCATTTACAGTCCCCTTGCACTGTGCCCCCAACAGCCACAGCAGGTGGAAACTATTCTCATTGCTCCCAGATGACAGGAGAGAGCGGGGCGGCAGGGGCGGGGAGGGGGCGGCTCCAGGAGGCGCAGTGACTTGCTGCCTTCCTTCCCACTGCCGGGAAATCTGAGCTGGAGCCCAGGTCCTTAACCACGTCCAGGTGCAGCTAGGCCTGCAGCCTGTGACGGTCCTGCCCTCCTGATGTGGGGCCCAGTCCTGCCCAGGGTGGCGGGGGGCTCTCTCGGCTGCTCCGGGCCCCAGCTCATAGCTGAAACTGCTCAAGACAGAATGGGGCCACAACACGGGCCCCCTTTTACTCAGGATCCTGCAGCAAGCCCAGGGGCCACCCTAGCAGCAGTCCCCACTCTCTGGGCCCCTAGAGTCCCTGAGGCCGGCACTCCTCCCCTCCAGGCGCCTTCTGCTCACACAAGGGCCTTTTGTGCTGGGCCTCAGCCTCCCCTTCCCCCACGCCTGCCAGCCATTAGGCCATGGCAGGTAACATGCCCCCCCCCCACCCAGTCTGTTCTGCCCCGCTGCCCTCCATCGGGCTCCTCCCCCAGGAACATGGGCTCCTGCAATGTGAGGCAGAAGAGGGGGGCTTGTGGTCTCAGGACAGACTAGACAAGTCCCTGGGGAGACCAGTTCTAGGTAAAGGCCTGTTACCCAGGTTGGGCCCACCCAGACCCGGCCTGCCTGCAGGGCCCCCTCTGCCAGGGAAGTGGGGCTCTTAGCCTCTGCCCCCCAGTTAATACCGATGACCACTTTTCAGAGGCCAGCCAGGGAGGCCTCCAGCTAGTGCCCCTTCCCTGGCTGTCTAATGTCCCGGCTCCTCAATGCCCACCCTGAGGGGAGACCCTGCCTGCTCCCGTGCGTCCCAGAGCATGCTTAGCTCACCTTCGCTGAGTGAGCGCTGGGGCAGGGCCTCATTCTGACCTTCAGATGAGTCCTGGACCACAACCTGGAAGGCCTCGTGCCCCCCTGGCCCTGTTGGCACCGTCCCAAGGGGGCTGCATGCACCGCACCCAGCCTCCTCCCCGGAGCAGACCCGCTCCACCCTCACTGACTCAGAAGGCAGCGGGTGTGGCCCGGCCTCCAGATGTGGGCTGTGTGCGACCCCCACCCCCCACATCCACGTGTGGGGTGAGCTGCTTCCCCCTGAATCAGCCCTCCCCAGGGGGCAGGCAAGGTCAGGAAAGGAGCAGCCAGGCTCCAGGGTGGGAGGGGACCCTACATGTGGCCACCCCTGCGGCTTCGGCTCCCCCTGGGCTTTGTAGAAGGTCATAGTTAAGAGCTCGTGCTCCAGTCAGGCAGCCTGGGCCAGGGGCATCCCAGCCATGAGGCCACAGACCTCGGCTTTCTCTCAGAGCCTCTGTTTCTTCACTGTCTGCCCAGGCATTTCAGTCAACATCCTCAGACTGGGAGCGCTTAAACCCGGAGCAGCTGGGCGTGGCCCCTGGGGGCCTGGGTGCATGCTGGAGGGTGTTCCCCAGTCTACACTGAGGAGGGGCATCTGCGTGGCCTCCCGGCTTCACCCCAGAGTCTGGTGGCCCTTTAAATCAATAAGGTCATCACAGGGGAGGGAGGCAGGGACGCTGTAGGTCTGTCTAGCCATAGAGCGGCAGTCTGGCCGAGCTGGTGGGGAGCAGGGGCTGGGTCAGAACAAGAGCAATTGGCATCCTGGGCTGGGGAGACCCCAGCAGGCAGCATCTAGGATGCAGAGCCCTGCTCCACCTGCCCAGTGAGGAGTCCACACTGGGGCTTTGGGAAACGGGAAGGTGGGTGCTGGCGGCCCTGGGGGCTCCGCCATGGGCTGTCCTGGCTCCAAGAGTAGACCACAGCCCCTCGAAGGGACCCAGACGGTGAAGACTGACCATGGAGGGGGTGGGCAGCAGGGCAGCAGGAGATAGAGACCTGAGTGTGGGCCCAAGTTCAGCCCCTAAATAGCTTCCTAAGTCTCTGTTCACTTCTGGGCCTCATTTTCACCCCAGCCCTGCCTCACTCTCTGGAGTTGTTCTAAGCACCCAGAGCTGTAGTTTTGTGTTGTTCTGTTTGTTTTTAAATGGGAAAGTTCTTTTAACAAGTTTTGGGAAGGATTCCGCCTGTCGGGGCTCGTTCTGGTGTGTGTGTGTGTGTGTGTGCGCGCGCGCGCGCTTTGGGGGTGGGGTGTCTCATGGGAGGTCACGGCTGCCCTGGCCATTACAATTCCAGCAGCTCTGAAGGACCAGGGGCCTGGGCTTTGATATCTGATCTGCTGACCCGAGGCAGAGAGGTGGGACCTTTCCCTCTACAGAGGGTGAGGGGAGACTTCTGGAGGCAGCCCTGGGGCTTGGGGGTGGGGAGGTGGTGGGAGGAGGGCAAAGGGTCCAGGTCTTTTCTCTTACACCTGGACTCTGCAGCCTTGCTTTGGCTTGGCCCCACCATGGTGTGATGGGAAGAGGCAGGAAACAGAGGCCCAGGCTCTTGCTGCTGGCCTTGCTGCCCTCCAAGGGACAGCTGCTGGGATGGGGCTTTAAGGTCCCACTGTCCACAGTCCCAGCCTGGCTGCATGAGAGCCTGGCCATGGCCTTTCACTTCCCTTCCTATCTGTGAAGGCGGGGAGCGGGGAGGGGTCCTGGTTATAGCGCCTCATTGTCAGGGCTGTTTAGTTTGTACTTGGAGCACATGCTAAGTACTCAGTAAACATTAGTTACTGAAGGTGTTACCCATAAAACCTGAGCCCGGCCTTCCGCACATACAGGGCGAGGATGCCATGGTGTGAGAGGGGTTTCTTGCCACTTTCAGCACAGACAGGAGATCCCCTGGGTCCAGGGAGAGGCCTCCATGCAGAGGCTCCCCTCTGTCCTCCACCCTCAGGTATGGGAGAGTAGGAGTTGAAGGGAGCCGAGTGATGAGGCGTGTTTTTAATTCTGGAAGTGGGTGGGGGAATGAGCTGACCTTTGGCCAGCCCCCTTCAGCATATGACCTGGAGATGGGGGAAGGGAACAGAGGGAAGAGCTCTCAGGGGGACCCTGGTGCCCCCACCCACCTGTGAGTGTGGGGGTCATCTGGAGGCACCCACTCACAGGCACTGGGTCAGGCAGGGACTGGTGAGTGGGTGCAACCCAGGCATTTGTGTGACCACATCAGACCTTAGGCTGCTCATCTCACTGCTCCTGGGGAAGGCCACAAGGCTGGGGAGGGAACAGGGCCGGACAGACAGACAGACAGAAGAGGCCATCACAGCCCCCTCCTGTGCCAGACACTGCAGCGTGGGTGCAGGGGTCAGGTGCTGCAGGTCTGACCCTGAGACTCTGGGCCTCTGTCTCTCAGTGCTGGGCGCCCCCCCCCTCCCCGGGCTAAGTACTACTGGCTAGGCCTGGCAGCAGCCCAGTCCAGGAGTCTGCCAACCCCCCAGGCAGGCGGGGACCATGCCGGCGGCCAGGACGGCTGGCTCCAGTTTCGCTGACGTGTCTGAGGAGGCTCAGAGCCTGGGCTGGGTCCGCCTATCTCCCCATCCCTGGGGCACAGCAAAGCAGAGAGGTCAGAGTCTGTCTTGGGCCCTCAGGGGAAGGGGCCGAGGTGGGGGTGGGGGCCTTAGTCTGACCCTGTGATGAGGCCGGGAGTCCTTACTAGTCTCCACGTCTCTCCCTTACTCTGTTTACCACCCCAGCCAGCTCTGCTCATTCTACAAATGAGGCCCAGGCACGACTTCATGACCCCATCCACTTTTCTTCCCTTTCTGGGTTTCTGTCTCCCACCTATAACGCCGGGGGTTTCTCAACCCCAGCTGCACATCAGAATCACCTGGGAAGCTTTGGAAAGTTCCTGATGCTCCCCACAACCACCAACCCTGCCCCCAACCCCAGCCAATTAATTGAGACTTCCTGGGGTAAGGCCCAGGCAGAGCTGTGTTCGGGAGAAGCTCTTTGGGTGAGTCGCCCCATAGGGTTCAGACGCTGGGGCAGAAGATTGCAAAGGAGGACAGCCTGGATGTCAGCCTTATCTCCCTGTCTAGGGAGGGGTCTGGATCCCCAACAAACGTGGCAGGTGTGGCTGGCTGGCTGGCAGTGCTAATAAAAGAGCAGGAGCTGGGCCCTCCTCCCCGCTGCCCCCACTCCTCCAAGGCAGTCGCCCCAAGTGGCTGCCTTCTTTGGCACCATGGGTGACTTGGCAGCTACCAGACCTGTCAGCCCAGGGCTGGAGACCAGTGACTAAAGCCATTCGCTCAAGTGGGCCCTCAGGGCAGCGAGATATGTCATTTCAGTCAGGAGAGGTGCCACTCTGTTGGGAGAGGACACCTGCTGCCCCGGGAGCTATTTGGTGGCTATGGCTCAACTAGAAATGGACCAGTCCAGATGCCACCATCTGCACACACAGGTGTGATGCCACGGAGGCTGGGGCCAGTCAGACGCAGCCCTGCCTTGCTGCCCTGTCCCCACCCAGGGCCAAGCATTCATCATGGAAGGCCCTAACCCTGCAATTAACCCTAAATTCGCCAGAGGAAGACCTTAGTCACCAAGGGAGGCCACCAGCCCAAGCCAGCTGGGCCCAGGTTGTCTGGGGCCTAGGCAGGGACTGAGAAGGAAGTGACCCTAGAAGAGTCCTAGCCTTCTCATTCTTGCCACGCCCAGGGCTCTCAGTTTCCCTGTGGCAGAAATGGCCGTTCCTGGGGTCCATGAGCTGCTCGGGAGCCACAACCCAGTCCCCTGCGCCTGGGTCTCTCACTTCTTACTGCTGCCCATCCAGGCCCAGGGCCAGTAGGGCCCCCAGTGACTGCCCCAGCCTCAGCCCCTTCTCAATGCAAGCCAGCTCTCTCCTCCCTCTTTAATTAAATCTCTCAGGCAGCCGCAGAGGAATGTCAGAGCCTTATTGCATTCCCCTGGAGGAGACTGGTTGGGGGGACCGTCCCCAACCTGGAGAACGGGCCCCTCGCCTGCCTCTATCCCCCAAAACCAAGGTGGCTCAAGGGAGCCTGCTTCAGCCTCCTCATACCCAGAGGGGCTGGAATGAGGAAAAGTGGGGGAGGCCTGAGGGCCCGGCCGGCCAGGCAGCCCAGCCAGCTGAGGGAAAGCAATCCGGCTGACTCTGGAATGTGGAAACCGATAAAAGGAAGAAGGCTGAGCCCCTGTCCGCCTGTGGTGCACTCAGACTCCTGCAGCACCCCTGCCCGCCCCCAAACACAGCCCTGTTCCAGTCACGCGCGCGCAGACACATGCCCACGCCAGACACACGCCCACTGGGCTGTGCTCTGACACACACACACACACACACACACACACACACACACACACACCCTCCCCCTTCTCCAAGAAATCTTGCAAATTCCACAGCAGTGAGGGGAGCTGGTTTTCTTGGCAGTGCAGAGCCTTGGGCTCCCTGGCTCAGGGAGGGACTCTTAAGGGGAGCTGAGGGGGGCTACAGGAGGGATCACTAACCGGGTTAGGTGGCATTGCTGCCCTTTCCAAGAACTCAGGGATGTTTATGTGGGACAGACACCTTAGCCTTCTCTCTGGTCATCAAGGGGGACCAGCTGGCTGGCCTGCTGAGGTGGGAGCTGCTTCCTGGGCCCAGCTGAGACCCCATTTTCCTGTTCCCAGGAGCTGCCCAGCTCAGGGATGGGGTTCACTTATAAGACCCCATGGGGACTCAAATATCTTTACGTGGGACTTGCTCCAGCTCCCCCAGAGCAGTAGTGGGGGTGTCAGGAATGGGAGTCAGAGACTGTGGACCCATCTCCTGCCCAGGGCATCTCCGTGCCTGCCAGAGGAGGCTTCCTAGGGAGAGCACAGGTCTGGGCAGTGTCTTAGGGGCTTCTTGTGTTCAATCCCCCCTCCCCCATTTCCAGAGTGTGGAGAAAGCGGTGCCATCCCAGCAAATGCCCTGGGACAGCAGCCCCCCACCAATTCCATCTGACCTTCTGGACCCACAGGTCCCAGGGTAGCTGTTTTAGTCTGCAACTGGGGGAGGTGGGGACAGGCAGTGCCCGGGCCCCCAGCCTGGCACGTGTATGCTCATCCTCCCTCCCTGGGCCAGATAATGGTCTGGAGGGAATCCAGCTGGGCTGCTCATTACCAGAGCCCTCTTCCTGCCTCTGACACTCTGTTTACAGAAGCTCCGGGGGCTGATTCCCCTGGGAGAAGACAGCCAACCCAGGGGACTGCTCTCCCATCCCCCCACCCGCCTGCTTTATCCCTTTTGGGCCTCGCCAACAGCTGGGCCCATACCAGACTTCGCTGCCCTCTGAGCCACCTCAAATGGACCCCACTTGGAGGGCACCCACCTAGCTACCCTTCTATGCTCCCAACACCCAAAGTCCAGCCTAGTGGGAAGGAACCTTTAATATTTAGTAGTTACCCAGCCCCAGAAGCTCTTGGCCTGGAGAAGAGGGCTCTGCGTCCTGGTGCGTCTTACAGAACCTCACCTGCCCTTGCCAAAAGGCAAGCAGGGGGACACTGGGACCTTCAGGGCCATTTCCCCCTTCCCACCTTGCAGACTCCACCTCTGGGCCCCAGCAGGAGAGGCAGTCAGTGACCCTGGTGTGGTAATCTTTAACGAATGGGGGCAAGGCAGAATGGTTGGCACCAACTGCCTGGCCTGCCAGTGACCACAGGGGACCTCAGCAGCCCTCAGGCCCCAGAGCTGCCAGCCCAGGGACACAAAGGACTAAGCTGGCTCCAGGCCATTGGGTTCATAGCCCAAGCAGAGCCCTGTCCATGGCAGAGGCAGAGACGGGGCACCATAATATCTGGAAAATGAAGGGCCACAGCCAGCCAAGGTCTGTCCCTCGTGCTCCATGGGCATCAAATATCTCATAGCCACCCCCGACTCCTCCCTAGGGTTGCATGCCTGTTGGTCCCCTGGCTCTGCCCTGGATGACAAAGGTCCTCAGTACCCCAGGCGGCCAATCTGTACAGGGCAGTGAGGGCTCCAGGCCCAGAACCAGAGTGTCCCACTCCAGGAGGTAAAAGTAACCCAAGACTATGGCTTGGCTATCCCCTCAAAGGGGTTTGATTCATAAAACTGGTCATGCCGGAGGGCCCAGCCGTGGGAGGAGGAAGCGAGGGAGGGGGTGTTTATTTTGTCTGCTCGCAGCACTGCCGGCTACTGGCCCGTGAGCCTTGGAAGAGCGCGGCCATGGGGCTGTCCGGGACTGCAGGAGGAGGGGGCGACTTGGGCGCGGGCAGGGGGTGCACGGGGCCCGCCCACCCCGACCCCGGGTGGGCCCAGGTGATCGTGCGGGGCCGAAGGGCGCGTGTCCGTTCTGAGTGCGTGTGCGTCCGAGAGGGGGTTCGCGCGCGTGATCCGCGCCTTGCACAGCCCGCCCCATAGCGCCCTCCGTCTCCGCCCGCAACGCCCCAACCCGGCAGACACTCACCGGGCGGCGGCAGCGGCGGCGGCGGCGGCGGCGGGAGCCGGGCGGGGTGGGCCGGCCGGCCTGGAGGGGTCCTGGATTCCAGGGTCTCGAGGCAGCTACGTCCGTGCCTCCCCGCCCTGGGTTTGGGCTGCGGAGTCGGCAGGCGGGAGGCGGGTCGCACTTTAAGCGCCGGGGGCGGGGCCGCTCCCCACGGGGCGGGGCGGGGCCGCCAGAGACCCGCCTCCTCTCTCCGCTGAAGGGGTCGTTTCGCCGGGCAGCCTAATACTCACTCCACCTCCTGACCGAGGAAATCAGGAGCCCCGTGCTCCAGTCTGGTCTGCCACTAGTTCGCCATATAACCCTGGGCGGGCCCCTGTTTTTCGTGTAAAAAGCAAGAGAATATTGAAACCAGGAGTCCCAAGCCCGGATGCCTATGACACACCAGGCAGGTGATATAAGGGTAATGCAAACTTGAGGAGCAGACCCCAGAGCTTGTGGGGACCTGGAGAGGCCGGGGTGAGTGGGTGAGGGTTGGTGTAAGGGCTCAACCCCTGTGTCCTGCCCCCAGTCTGCCAGAGTTTCAGGTTTTTCAAGAGAAACTGGAAATCTGTTTTTGGGGTGGGTGTGTGTGTTTGTCCTTAGCTGAAATCTCTCCATGCGTTATATTGTTGGTAGCTAATTCCAATTTCAAAAACTTTTGGGCAGGCCACACAGAACTCTCGGAGAGCCTCCTAAGTACAATCTCTAATGCCAAATCTGAGTTTGGCAGTGCTTTTAGCCATGAGGGCTTTCAGGAAGTTGAACATCTCTGGACCACCTTCCCCACATTTTAGATGAAGGGACTGAGACACAGGAAGGGAAGCGACCGTCTGCCCAAGGCCCCACGGTTAACATTGTGCTGGACATGGTGGGATGAGCTGGGAGGTTGGGCCTCTCCATCAGTGGGTTGGGCCTGGGTGCAGCTGATGGTGGCCTTTGACAGGCAGGAGGGTGGGTGCCAGGGACTGGACTAGTCCAGAAAAATCCCCTGCTGTGGAGTATTCCAGGAAAGTGCTCTGCCCTCCTACTCCACGCTTGTGGTCAGAATCATGCCTAGAGCCTTTGGGGACCAGCTCAGCTCCCAGCTCCCAGAAGCCCTTGGGGTACCTGCCATTCGCCCCCCCCCCCCCGCCACCCCCACCTCCCGCCTGTCCTGCACCACGTGCTTTTCTTGGTGTATGTAGATGTGGGACATCACTTGTGAGCCTCTGCTCCTGGGCCAGTGCCGGCTCAATGGTGTGTTTCATTTGGCTCATTTGGGACTTTTGAAAACTTTGAAGCCGTTGCCAACATTGAAAAATCTGGTGGTCTCACATTAAAACGGGACTTCCCAGCTTGCCCTTCAGTAGGAGCTCTGGGCAAGGGCCGAGGAATACTGCCCCTTCGGATGGAGGCTGAGGCTCACTGGCCACCCCGGTCCCCACGACTCCCAGGTGTCTCCCACTAGGGGTCCTCCATCCACTCACACTCCCAAAGCATTTGAGTTTGAAGTGGGTGCTGTGTGGCTTCAGTCAGATGGCCCTGTGTCCTCTCTAGCCCTCAGGAGGGTCCACAGATGCCCCTGGGGGATGGTGCCCCAGCTTGACTTTCCCCAAGGAACAGGACCTTCTGACAGGCTCCAAAGCTTCTCGCCTCCCTGTCCAGTTGTTGCTGCTGGAGAGAGCCCACCCACCTGCCTAAAGGGTCCGTCCCCTACCCCAAAGCCGGGCCTGAACTTACACATGCCATGCTACTACTCACCCAGAGGTTCACAGGCAGCTTCCAGGGAACCCCTGCCCCAGTTTTTCTATTCTCTCCTCATATGGCATCAAGGTACCGCCACCAGCACTACCCACCCCTGCTTAGAACCTGGTTCTGAGGGAGTGTGGGGCTAGGCTTGGTCCAGGAGGATCTCAGCTGCCCAGCCTGAGTGACAGGGACAGATCCAGGAGATCTGGACGGCTTTGGACCAGTGGTGATGCCAGGATGTCTAGGTTGGTGGGTCTGAGGGGAGAGATGTGCTGCCAGGAAGAACCAGAGAACTCTTAAAGCCGCTTTTCCTGGCAGGCAGTACTTCCTGCGCTAATGGCAGGAATATTAGGAAGGCTGATGGGATTATCAGGCACCAGCCCCTCCCTCATGTGACCTGGAACCTGCCTCTTCTGGGACTTGGGCCTGGAGGTAGGGGCCCAATCTAGGCTCTAGACCTGCTATGACTTTGGGTCTGGGGCAGACCCCTGGACCTGGGTCAGAGCCTTTCCAGTGGCAGGGCCAGATGCCAGCCCTGCCCCACACCATGACAGCAGGAGAGGTGCCAGCTCTTACCACCTTTGGTGGCCCTCTGCCAGGAAGGAACTATTTTCTGCATTCCAGACCCAGACCTGGCTTGGATCTCTTCACAAGGCCAGGGGTCAGGCCCGTGCCAGCTGTTGGCCAACCCTTGGGGCTGGGTGCCATGACCCCATTTCCTGGCCTGTGCCCGTGGATGGCTCTGCCTGAGGCGAGGAAGACTGGCCTGACCTGTTGGGGGAGCCAGCCCTGCCCTCCATGACTTCCTGCCCCCGCGCCCCCCAGCACCTGAGTCAGTGGACCTGAGTCAGTGGACTGGCCAGTTGGGGCTGATGGGGTGGGGGTGCGGGGAGGCCAGGTGGAGCATCTCGAGTAGGGCTGTGTGGAGGGAGCATAGATGAGCCGTCTTTGCCACCCACAGGCCCATTCCCTACTTTCTGCCAAGGTGATGGGGGGGGGGGCGGCGCCTCAGGAGTCCCAGTTATTCTCTGATGCTGCCCAGAGCCCATCATTCTTGTTTCCACCCTCTCCTGTCCATCTCCACATGGTGGTCTCTGCTCAGCACACGTCTGATCCTGTCCCCCTTCACTTGAGACATGTCAAGTGTCTTCTTGTTGCTTGACCAATGGAGGGAGGCAAAATTCCCCTCCTCAGGTACCAGGCCCTGTTCTCTCTGGCCCCAACCCACCCCATCCTTAGGCTCATCCCCTTGCCATCACTGCCCAAGCCGACAGCCACATCGTCCTTTGCCCTGTTCCTCACACCGTGAAGACCATGCGCCTGCCTGCCACACCTGCAGGGCCTTTGCACATGCTGCTTTTTCTACTTGGAATCCTCCCCTTTTGGTTGGTTCCTCCTTATCCTTTGGGGCATATGAAACACCCCCTTCCCTGTGGCCAGTCAGGGTCAGGTCCCCGGCTCCCTGCTAGCTGTTCTCAGGGAACTTTTCCTTCGTGTGTTTTGTGTGTTAGGGGAAGGGAGGACTGTGTCTGCCTCTCAGGCCAAGCTGTGAGCAACTTGAGGACAGAGGTGGGGTCTTTTGCACTCACTTCTGGTCACACCTGAAGGCTGAGCCAAGGGCTGGGCACAGATAGTCGGCAGAGGAATGAATGCGAATGAATGAGTGAATGAAAGTCTTGTTAGGGCTGCTGAAGGGACTTTCTTCCAGCCCCAATGGAGACGGCATCAGCGTGGAGGGGCACCCCAGGTCACACACCCACCTTGTCCCCTTGCCCACCTGCTCCCCCACAGAAGGCAGTAGTCAGAGCAGGTCAAGAAAGGCAGTTCTGAGTCCGGCTTGCCCTGCCGGCCCGAGGTAATTAGAGCCCTTGTTACTCACAGGTGAGCAGCCCAGAGCACTCCAGGAAGCCGTGGAGACACCCACGGCCCCACCCAGCTTCCCAGCCCACTCTGTCGCTCCTAGCAGGGTGGGGAGGGGAGGTGGGCCGCTGTCCAGAAGGGGATGGACGGGCGGTGGGGGGGGGTACTTTGTTGCCCGGATGAGGGTTGGATGCAGCTGCCACAGCTGGTGACCTCTGACCACTGGAACCACAATGAGGAAAGGGCTGTGTTTGAAAGTGAGTGTCAGCATTGGGGTGAGAGTCCAGGCCTTCGGGTCCAGGGACATGACATGAAATGAAAACCAAGAGAAGAAACAAATGGATGAAGGCACCTGTCAGAGTCCTCTTGGACAGTGACAGCCCATTGGCCACAAAGTGGCAGCGGCGCTGGGGTGTATATTCCCAGCCACTGCCCCCCACCAAAGAGCCCCACCACAGGAACAGAGTGGGGACTTCAGGGATGCACGGTGGTGAAGGAAGCCCTGTTCTCAGCCCCTGGCTTAGGCTTGGGCACAGGGGCTCGAAGTCATACCAAGGGGGGGCATCTGAGTCTCTAAGATATCATTAGGAGCCTGGGATAACTGAGGAGGTGGCCCCCAAACCTTCCTGCAGGCCTTGTGCACCCAGGCCAACTGCACTGGGCAGGGTGGAGGGAGTCCCCGGTTCTAGCACGCCTCCTCATCTTTCCTGGGAACTCTGGCCTGATGTGCAGGTTGTCCAAGGTGGGACCAGAGACATCGTATGTGGGGTCTTCCTGGAGCTGGTGGGCCAGGGATGAGGGGGCTTGGGACTGAGGTGTGGAAAGAGGGGCCTGCTCCCTTGTGCCCAGGGCCCATACACGTCCTGGAATGAAGGGGGTGGGCAGATGGAGGACCCAGGGCTAGAAAACCTGGGACATGGGGATGTGCTGGGCCGGGAGTTAGCACTGGGAGAGCCAGGGACAGGTTGGATGCAGCTAGAGGGGCCATATCACTCCAGCCAGTGTGGTGCATGGCCTGAGCCCCTGTGTGGAGTCATGAGGCCACCAGCTCCCCAGCCGCCCCTCAGGCACAGTGGTTGGCTGCATCCTGCCCACCAGCCCTCTCTCCCTCAGGTCTCTGATGCCCCTGCTGGACCCAGACTCCGGGCTCCTGGTCCTGGCAGGAAAGGTATGTGAGAAGCTGGAGTGCCCATCCACATCAGCCCCCCTCCCCAGGGTGGCCAGGCCAGGCCCCAACCTTTGGCCTGGCAGCCTGCTGGGAGACAGCAGGATGCCATCCACCCCTACCAGGCTGAGTGGCCTTCAGGTGGCGTGACTGTAACTCCCAAGAATGTCAGCTTTGGGGATAAGGCCAACAATCAAGCAGTGTTAGCCCACAGCGGGCGCTGTGTAAACCCTGAATGTGCCCTTACTCCATGCGTGGTGAAGTCCACCAAGGAGCTCAGCCCAGAGCGTGGGGCGGGGGAGGGAGCTGGTGTCTGATCTGGAGCATGAGCCAGGCCCCCAGGGTGCGGCAGCGAAGGTGCTCAGGCTGCGCTCCTTTCAGGGTGACAGTCAGTTGTATTGCTACGAGGTGACCCCGCAACAGCCAGCGCTGAGCCCAGGTGAGCCCTGTTCTCTCCTCTGTCCCCCTGTCTCCCCTCCCCCGCCCCCTGACTCCCTTCCCATGCTGTCCCCCACAGTGACCCAGTGCCTCCTGGAGAGTGTGCTGAGGGGCGCCGCTCTCGTGCCCCGGCGGGCACTGGCTGTCATGGGCTGCGAGGTGCTCCGTGTCCTGCAGCTGAGCGACACGGCCATCGTGCCTGTCAGCTACCATGTGCCTCGCAAGGTGAGGGGGACCTGGGTGAGGGGCTGGGAAGGGCTAGGGGGCCTGGACCTCACTGGCTACAAACGTACCCATCTGCCAACAGGCTGTGGAGTTCCATGAGGACCTGTTCCCGGACACCGCAGGCTGCATCCCTGCCTCTGACCCCCATGCCTGGTGGGTGGGGAGCAACCAGCAGGTAGGGGCCCCCACCCTTGCCCCCCAGCCTGGCTGGCCACTCCCAGCCTCCACCTGGCCCGTGCATGGCCCCACAGTCTGGCTGCCCTGTGTCCCCCCTCATCCCTACTTCTTGCCTCAGACACCACCCTCGTCCCTCAGGTGCGGAAGATTAGCCTCCACCCAGCTCGGAGGCCCCACCTCAGCTTCACTTCCTGCCTGGTGCCCCCTGCGGAGCCCTCCCCCTACCAGGCCCAGCCTGAAGACACGCCTGCAGGAGATGCGGACCCCAGCGTGAGTGCCAGGGCGGCCCACCCGTCCTCCCCATCCTGTCACCATCCTGAGTGTGTTCTTCCGCCTGAGGGTCTCTGAGCCTTTTGTAGGTGTCATCAAGCATAACACGTGAAGCACAAATAAAGAACTTCGCGCTGTTGTCTAAACTGAGCAAGACTTTCACAGAAAAATCTGGGTTTCTGGTTTCTCTTGAAATCCTGGCAGATCTTCACCATACGGGGCCTGCCTCTTCTCCTACAAAGCTAGGAGCTGGCAGCTGCCACCCACTGTCCCCACAGTCTGAAGCTTAGCTCTCCCTGAATGTCCCGTGGTCGGGGAGGAGGGGCCCAGAGTGATGACCCCAGTGCCCCCTCCCTCTCTGGCCAACAAACCGGGGGGCCTGCTGGCTGACGCAGGGTGCTTCTCCCCCAGGAGGGCTTCTCCTCCTCTCTCAGCTCGCTGACCTCCCCCTCCACACCCTCCAGCCTGGGGCCCTCGCTCTCTAGCACCAGTGGTATCGGCACCAGCCCCAGCCAGAGATCCCTACAGAGCCTGCTGGGTAAGTGCATCAGGGCACCAGCTAACCCTGTCTGCATCTGCTCCCCTCCTGGTGGGGTCACCTGTCCTTGTGGGGTGAAGTGAGGCTCCAGTAAGAGGGCAGCCTGTACCAGGCAGTGCACCATCCTGCAGTGAGGTGAGCAGGCATGCCAGCGGGCAGGGCCTCCTCACGTGGCTCTGTCCCTGCCGCCTGCCAGGCCCCAGTTCCAAGTTCCGCCATGCTCAGGGCACTGTCCTGCACCGAGACAGCCACATCACCAACCTCAAGGGGCTTAACCTCACCACGCCTGGCGAGAGCGATGGATTCTGTGCCAACCGGCTACGTGTGGCTGTGCCCTTGCTCAGCAGCGGAGGGCAGGTGGCTGTGCTCGAGGTGAGGAACCCCACCCACCTGGTCCCCCACCCCCCCAGGCCCTGCAGGAAGATAACGGCATTGGGTACCCACCCTAGCTCACGCTCTCTGAGCACAAACTATGTGCCAGGCACCCGCCAGCATCCCCTCTTATCCCCCTGGCTGTCCTGCGGGGATACCACTCTTATCCCCATTTTACAGATGGATGAAAGCAGTGAGGCACAGAGAGGCCTAGTGACCTGTCGGGTCACACAGCCGTGTAAGTGGTGGAGCTGGGATTCGAACCCAGGCTGCCTGAGTCCCAAGCCTGAGCTCTTTCCACCACTCTGCGCTCTTCCCCCTCACTTTCTGGGATGTCACAGTTGGCACTTGGAGCTCAGAGCACAAGGTGGCTGAAGCAGAGAGCTTGGGGGGCATTAGCTGCAGAGGGTGGGCGGGGGGGGCCCAGGAGTGCTGCTCTCCCTACAGACTCTGGAGACCGAGCTCTCCTGCCTATTACTGATGGACCTCTGGGTGGGGTCACCTCCCACAGCTGCGGAAGCCTGGCCGCCTGCCCGACACAGCACTGCCCACACTGCAGAATGGGGCCGCTGTGACTGATCTGGCTTGGGACCCCTTCGATCCCTGCCGCCTTGCTGTGGGTAAGGAGGCTCAGCACTAGACTCATGGGAGGGTCCAGGGGTGTGAATGAGGGTAGGGGAAGCCCAGAGGTCTTGGGCACAGCGGTGACGAGCCAGCACTCTCTTCAGGTGGGGAGGATGCCAGGATCCGGCTGTGGCGGGTGCCCCCCGAGGGCCTGGAGGAGGTGCTCACGACACCTGAGGCCATGCTCACAGGTCAGGTGGGCCCAGGGTGGGGGCTGGGAGACAGACAATGGCTCCCAAGGAGCTCAGCGTTACCCCGTGCCTCACCCCAGGCCACACAGAGAAGATCTACTCTCTGCGCTTCCACCCACTGGCAGCCGACGTGCTGGCCTCCTCTTCCTATGACCTGACCATTCGGATCTGGGACCTTAAGGCCAGAGCTGAGCGGCTGAGGCTGCGGGGCCACCAGGACCAGGTGGGACATCTGTGGGGGCAGGCGCCCAGCCACAGGCTGTGAGGCTGCCTCTCACATCCATCCACACCTGCCTCCAGATCTTTGGCCTGGCCTGGAGCCCCAATGGACAGCAGCTGGCCACTGTCTGCAAGGATGGGCATTTGCGGGTCTATGAGCCCCGGGGTGGCCCTGAGCCCCTGCAGGTGAGCAAGAGGCAGTGGCCACAGCCTTCAGACCTGACTGAGGATCCCTTGCTGGGCCTCATGTGCCATATCCCAACAGGAAGGCCCAGGGCCTGAGGGGGCCCGTGGAGCCCGAGTTGTCTGGGTGTGTGATGGTCGCTGTCTGCTGGTGTCTGGTTTTGACAGGTGAGGACTCAGGAATACCATCCCCACACCTAGACTTAAGCAGCTAATTTTGTCCTTTTTCCCTAGACACACATACACTTGTTAGGCATCAGAAGCTGTCCCTGCTTCTCACTGGTTGCATGGTTGCATGGATGCATGGATGCACGGATGGATGGATGGCTGAATGGGTGGGTTGGTGGGTAGATTGGTGGATGGATGGGAGGAAGGGAGGTGGGGGAAGAAGAATGAGTCAACTGGGGACCCAGAGGGATGAGAGCCATGCCCTGCTGCCTGGAGCCCATGCTTGGTGGGGACCAGGTGAAGAGCATAAAACAACCAAGCCTACTGGAGAGGCCCAAGGGATGAGTATTTGGCACATTGGAGGAGGGATCAGGGAGGGCCTCCTAAGGTAGATGTCATCTAGAGTCACAAAGGAGCCAGTAACCAGAAACCCAGAGGAGAGGGCATTCAAGTGTGGGAGGAAAGGCCAGGAAGCTGACCAGCCTGGCTGAAACAGAGGGCGAGAAGCAGAATATGGGGAGAGAAGTGGCCACAAGACCCGTGCTGGAGGAGGGCCGGAGAGCCGCAGAGGGAGCATTAGTAGGGACGGAGCCAGCAGATTAGGCCACTGTTGCAGGAGACCAGGTAGTGGTTCTCAGAACTGGATCAGGAAAGTGAAGGGACAGAGGCACTCCTCAGGCCCCGAAGCCTGACAAGATCAGGGTCCTTGCTAGAGTCCTTGCCCTGACTCAGGTCCCTGCAGCTCTAAGGACCTGCTTCTGCTCCCCGGGTCTCCCTTGCAGCCGAAGTGAGCGCCAGCTGCTCCTGTACCTCGCCAAGGCTGTGGCCGCTGGCCCTTTGGCCGTGCTGGGGCTGGATGTGGCTCCCTCGACCCTGCTTCCCAGCTATGACCCGGACACCAGCCTGGTGCTACTCACGGGCAAGGTGGGCTGGGGTGCTCAGGTGGGGGTGGTGGCTCGGGAAAGGTGGGGAAAGCTTTACCTGGCCGCCTCACTCTTGCCACCCACCCAGGGCGACACCCGTGTGTACCTGTACGAACTGCTCCCAGAGGCTCCTTTTTTCCTGGAGTGCAGTAGCTTCACATCGCCTGACCCCCACAAGGTGAGCCTGCGCGCTCCCTGGTCGTCCTGGTCTGTGCGACACAGGGCTTCCCCGCCCTCTCCTGGCCGGATGGGGAAGTGCAGGGGCGTGTGGGGTCAGCAGGTATATATTATATATATATAATTTACCTATAAGTAAATTATATTGAAAACCAAGGTAGTAAATATTTGGTGTGTCACTTCTTAATTATTTTACCTGATTTTATGGTTTTTTTTGTGCTGTCAAGGCTACTTACACCTGTGGCCTCTGTCAGTGGATATACCATATGACACTATCACACACGTCTTCCCAGCTCTGCATCCGACAAGTCATGTTGGTAGTGAGAAATCCCCATGGTGGGGTTTGCACTGTAGAAATGGGCTAATCAGAGCTATAAATAAGGGCATTCCCTGCCCCCCCCCCAGAGAGCTAGTTGTTAAAGATTTTTATTTTATGGTTTTTATTTATTTTGAAGGGGAGAGAGTGTGTGTGTGAGTGGGGGAGAGGCAGAGAGAGAGAGAGAGAGAGGGAGGGAGAATCCTAAGCAGGCTCTGCACTGTCTGCTCAGAGCCGATGCAGGGGCTCGAACCCATGAACTGTGAGATCAAGATCTGAGCCGAGACCAAGAGTTGGACGCTTATCGACTGAGCCCCCCAGGCGCCCCTCCAGAGAGCTAGTTGCTAAGCCTCTGCCAGCATACTCCAGTTCAGGGACGGGCCTTGGTTCTGGTGGTCCTAATTAGGGGTGTTGGCAGTCCGTAGGGGCACAGGTGTCCACTCAGATCCCCCTGCTCCTCCAGGGTTTCGTCCTCTTGCCCAAGACAGAGTGTGACGTCCAGGAAGTAGAGTTTGCCCGATGCCTGCGGCTTCGCCAGACCTCCCTGGAGCCTGTTGCCTTCCGTCTGCCCCGAGTCAGGGTGAGGTTGGGGGCCCAGCACCCCAACACCTAGTCCCCCTTCCCAGCCCCTATAAAAGGGGCTTTGGGGTCTAACTGGCCCCATCACCAAACTGTCCCACTCACTGCTCTTTGGGGTACATGTTCCCTTATTCTGCTGAGATTCTGAAACTGGCAGAAACCCCAGAGCGGGCCCCGGGTCTTACCTTACCCCCTTTCCCAGGGGATGCTGTTGCACCTTGGGCCTCTAGTAGGTGCCCCAGGCTAGCCCCTTTGTCCTTCCCTACAGAAAGAGTTCTTCCAGGATGATGTGTTCCCAGACACAGCCATGAGCTGGGAGCCGGTGCTCAGTGTGGAGGCCTGGTTGGGAGGTGCTAATGGGCAGCCCCGGCTGATCAGCCTACAGCCTCCCTGCATGACCCCAGGTAGGTTGAGGAGCTGGGGGTGGGTGGGTAGGAAGCAGGGAAGTGAGTGGGGGGTGGGGTTGGAGAAGGAGTCAAAAGGTCAAGTCCAAGATCCCCCTGATCCTGCTGGCACACAGAAACATCTGGCGCTCCCAAGGATGGGGTGCTTGCGTTTCCAGGCTCATACTCTGAGCTTTTCGAGGGCAAGGCCCAAGGTCTGTATTTCCATCACAGTTCCCACCCCTGATGTGCACGCACATGCACACACGCTCCATGGTGCCCATGGCAGCCTTGGGAACAGAGGATGGGGTAGCTGTTATTGCCCCCTCTGGGGTCTCTGCCACAGGATTCCCTAGGGAAGGGTACCAAAGGGTTGGGCAAGGAGTCCTCACCGAGGAGATTCTCTGATGTCTGATGCCTGTCCCTGCCCCACCCCAGTGAGCCAGGCGCCCCGTGAAGCCCCTGCCCGTCGGGCCCCGTCCTCAGCACTCTACCTGGAAGAGAAGTCAGACGAGCAAAAGAAGGAAGAGGTAGGCATGCGGGGGTGCTGACCAGTATGGCACACACCGAGTCCTGGCCATACCTGATGATCACCCTGCAGTTCTCTGTCCGACCCAGGCCGGGACAGGAGCCAGGGTCACACCCCTCTCTTGGCTGGGCAGCTTGATGGGGGAGACCGTCCAGAGCCCTGAAGTGGACCCATGGCATACAGGACTCAGGAAGCCAGGGAAGGGCAGAAGGAGGCTCCCCTCTGGGCTGGCCCAACCCAAACAGAGCCAAGGTTCTGGACCCAAGTGCATTTGGGGCCCTGGTGCACGTCTGATCATCTGAGACAGTGTGCTCTTTTCACAACTTGACAGTGTTCAAACTGTGAGGGCCTGTATTCCTGGGGTTAGCAGTCCCATTCTATTCTCTTCCCACCTCCTCTCCTGTCCACTCTCCTAGCTGCTCAATGCCATGGTGGCAAAGCTGGGGAACCGGGAGGACCCGCTCCCTCAGGACTCCTTCGAAGGTGTGGACGAGGACGAGTGGGTGAGTGGAGGAGAGGTCCCTGGCATCCCCTCCGTCCCTCCCTCACCCTGCAGCCTGCAACAGCCCCCTTACCCAGACCTCTCAACTCCCTCCCACTTGGTTTATCTCCCCAGGACTAGACTGCCCACCAGCCACCTCTAGGCTCACCTGCCGCCGCCACCTCCCAGAACCACCTGATGTGGTACCCACTGCGCACCCCAGGTCTCCCCCTCAAACTGGAAGATGCCTCGTGGCCCTGGCACACCTCATCCCCAAAGCCGTAGCGTCCTCTGGGCCTTGGGCACTTCCAAGGCCTCTGGGTCCGGCTGCAGCTCCCATGGATTGTCCTCACCTCTGTCTTCTCTGGGACTGGCTGCTTCTCCTCAGCTGCCTGCTAGCATGTGGAGCCAGGGGCACAGGAGCGCGGTGGGCAGGGAGCGGGGAGGGGTCAGTAGCACGTCCCTGGGCTGGTCCCAGCCTGGGCTGGCTTTGCCCAGCACCTTCACTTACCATGTGCCATATCCCACCTTGCCTGCTGCCCCAGTTCCAGGTTAAGACCCTTGGGGGCTGGCCCTCTGCCAGGCCGTTTGGAGCAGCACCAGCCTCAGGGGCCAGGGACCAGTTGCCCTCCTCCCCAGGTTTGAAACCAGGAGAAAGGGGGGCATCACATAGCTGATGGCCCAGTTAAGGGGGGTGTGAGCCCCTCAGGGACTGGCCTGAATATACCCTGGATGTTTTCACAATTAAACTTTTCTAAGCTGGCCACCTCTTGTGCCACTGTGGTCTCTTGGCTGACTGTGAGGGGAGGGGGACAGGAATATGGGTGAGGGCGATTTGACCCTGGGTTCCCCCTTGTTCCAGGCCTCACTTTGCCCCTCATGCCTTTTCAGCTGTTAGTTCATTCATCCACCACGTAGATACCCAGCAGTGGTCCGAATGGTAGATACGGTAATGGGCAGGAGAGACAAGGCCTCTCAAGGCACTTGTTATTGTCTTCTGTGCAGGGGAACCAGACTATGTGCAAGTAAGCAAACTGTGAAGAGGGTTGTAAAGAAGACAAAATAGGGGCACCTGGCTGGTGCAGTTGGTGGAGTGTGTGACTCGACCTCGGGGTTGTGAGTTCGAGCCCCATGTTGGGCATAGAGATTATTTAATAAAAAAAATAAAAAACAAGACAAGCTGTGTGAAACGGAGCAGCAGAGATAGAGAGGAAGCAGGGTGTTCAGAGTCTGTGAGGCGACCTTTAAGCTGAGAGCAGAGACCTGAAGGTCACTGAGCCATAGAGCCATGAGAACGTTTCAGACAAAAGACAGGCAGCCACAGTGCTGAGGGAAGAAAGAATTTGGAGAGTTGAAGGAAAGGAAAGGGCAGTGGTCTGGAACATAGCACAAGGCAGCCTGTTCATCGAACAAACGTGTTGAGTACCTTCCATGTGCCCGCCACCCTTCCAGGTGCTGAAGTTCAAGAGTGGAGAAAAGAGAAAAGTCCTGCCCACCAGGAATCCACATTCTAGTTGGAGGGAACAGGTTATAAACAATAAACATAAAGTACATGAATTATGCCTGGGAGGCTCAGTCGGTTAACCAGCCGACTTCCGCTCAGGTCATGATCTCGAGGTTGGTGAGTTCACGCCCCAAGTCTGGCTCTGTGCTGCCAGCTCAGAGCCTGAAGCCCGCTTCAGATTCTGTGTGTCCCTCTGTGCCCCTCCCTCATTCATGCTCTGTGTCTTTCTCTCAAAAAAAAAAATTTTTTTTAAGATGATTAAGTAAGAACTTTGGGGGAAAAAAAATAGAGGGGAAAAATAATGGAAGTTCAAGCCAGACACAAAAAGCCACATATAGTAGGATTCTACTTCCATGAGATGTTCAGAACAGACAAATGCATAGGGACAGAACAAAGATTAGTAGTGGCTGGCGCAGGGGGGAGGGGAGAGGGGCAGCGGTTGCTAATTCGCAGGGACTTTTTTGAGGGGTTGATGAAAATGTGTTCTTATGATGGTTGCACAACTCAGTGACTATACTTAAAAAGCACTGAATTGTGCACTTTAAAATGGTGAATTGGATGGTGTGGGAATTTTATCTCGATAAAGCCTTTACTATAAAACAATGCAGAAAAAGTTTCAGCGTTGGCAGGGGGTCGGGGTGGGCCTCGTAGAGGTGACATTTGAGCAAGAACTTGAAGGAGGGGCAGTGAGAGTTCCTTCCCAGGCTAGAGGGACCCTAGCACGAAACCTATTTTGAAGTTTCCTGTTTTCTTATATATTTGTGAGACTTTGGCATCCTACTCCTTATGTTCGTGGGGTGTTGTATGTTTATTGCATACCTTTTGGTACCAAAATAGTTTGGCAAAATCAAGGGAAGAAATTGCCCCGCACTTGACAGATGTATTTTATTCTGTAGCATCTAGCACTGCAGGGTAAGCGCGAGAGCCGGGGTGAGGGCGGGGGTGAGTCCTGGGACCGCCCCCCGCCCGTCGCCCGCCCGTCGCCCGCCCGTCGCCCGCCCGTCGCCCGTCGCCTGTCGTCTTCTGAGCCCGAGCCCGGGGCCGACTCCGCCTCTGGTCCCGCCTACGTGTTACGTCACGACACGCCCCGCCCTCTGGAGGGAACAGTGCGCATGCCTAGCGCGGCGTCACGCACGCGCGCGCTCCCTTGACCTCTGACCCGCCGGCCGCCCTTGAGCTGGGGGCCGTGGGGCCAGGAAGCAGGAGCCCGCGACCCCGAGGCAGAACGGCCACCATGGTGAGGCCCGAGTGGGGCGCCGCCCGGGGGAGGGGAGCCCGTTTCGGGCCGGGGTCAGGGGCGGCGAGCTCCGGCCGGGCTGCGGGTGCCGCGCGCCCCCTCGTGCCGGACGGGAAGCGGGGTCCGGGGGCGTCGCGCCGGGAGGATCGCGGCGGGCGTCGGCGGCCTCGGGGCCGCGGAGAGCCGCTTGGCCGGAAGGCAGGGCGGGCCTGGCCGGCCGGGAAATGCCCCGCAGATGCGGTGGCCGTGTGCTCCAGCCCATGTGCGCGCAGCCGGGGGGGGGGCTGGGGCCAACCCGGGAGCCTGCTTTGCCCCGCAGCCAGTTGGTGGTGTTGGCCTATTATTGTCCCCTTTCAGAGCTGACCAAACGGTCTCCGAGACTTTGCCAAGGAAGTGGCAGAGTGAGGGCTTGAACCGGGCCCCTCGACACCGAAAACTGAGCGCTTCTGCGGAACCGCTGGCACTTGGAGCCAGTCCACAGATCTGCGCCACAGTGGCTGCGACAGGTGCACCTGGGGACCCTGTAAAAATGCATTGTCCTGAGCGCTATCCTACATCAGTCCCCTACGTGATTGAGGCAGTTTGGGGAACCATTTCTTAATATTAAGGGTAAGGTAGCAGCTTGCAAGTGCCAGGCCCTGAGCTGAGGCCTTACCTGGACGCACTCGTGTAATGCTTAGGAAGTTCGGACTGGCATTGTTTCCACTTCACAGATAAGGAACGTGAATTTCTGTTTGATTCCTCCAGGGTCATTAATACAACGGTGTCTGGTTTCGAGCTAGTTACCGCCGTTTTCTGAGGACCTACAGACAAACCGTTGAACTGGGTCCTTCTCGTTTGTGCGCCTAACTCTGAGCCACCCTCCAGAGCCAAGTAAAAGGTTGCTCTGGAGGAGTTTGTATCCTAAAGGAGGAATCAGGCAAGTCGGTGAAATAGGACAGCATATTAGTAGGAAAAGATCGTGCTGTGGGAAGACAGAAATGGTAGGAGCCTGGGAAGGTTTCACTTGGGGGGTGGGGTAACGTGGCTAGTTGTTGTTGTTCATGTATTTTGAGAGAGATAAGAGACAGAGCCTAAGAGTGGGGGAGGGAGAGAGAATCTCAAGCAGGCTCCGCACTGCCAGCACAAAGCCCAGCATGGGGCTCGAACCCACAAACTGTGAGATCATGACCTGACTCAGAGTCAAGAGCCAGACGCTTAACTAACGGAACCACCCAGGTGCCCTGGTGCCCCAGTACGTGTTAAGTTTTGAAGGATGTTGGGTTTTGACACAGTATCAGAAAAGTAACGGGGAGGATATTCAAGGTTAATGGCCATCTTTTTTGGGGGTGGGGTGAGGAAAATGTTCTGGAACTAGTAGTGGTCCATGCTTTTCAGTGTATTTATAAAACTACATGAGTACACTGAAAACACTGAATACTTGACAAGAGTGATTTGTACGGTGTGTGAATTGAGAGCTGCAGACATTGGGGCAAAGAAGTCAGAGAGCTTGATCTAGAAGCAGGTGCAGAGAGAGGTGAGGGGAGAGAAGACCAGAGAAGTCGTTTGTAGCCAGACACAGCTGAGAATGCCTGGCCGAAAAGTGGACTGAATTTGCCGGCAGTGGCAGTGGGAGAATTGTGTGTGTCTTGGGGGATGGCCGAAGCCCTCCGGCAGAGGGAGCGTGAAACCCCTTCTAGGGGCATAGTGTTATTGCCGCCGGTGCCCTGGTGAAGCCTCACATCCGTTCAAATACCGATGGGCTGCTGTGCCAGCCGTAGGCGGTGGCCCGAGGCAAACCCCGGTCCTGACTGCCCTCCTGCTTTCTTGCGATGCCAGCAGCTGTTTGCAGGGACTCTGGGTGAACAAAGCCCCCTTCCTATCTCAGTGTATCCTGAGAAGGGGGCGAGTCTCAGTGATAGTCTCTGCCCACCAGCCCAAGAGCCTGGGACTGGGCTTGGAAGGGGACATTGCACATCAGTCTGTCTGAAAGCCAGTTCCCTTCTTGATGCACTTAACGGGAGGTGAGCCACGTTCCCCAGTGTCCCCCCAGTGCCTTCCTGTGGCCTTCTGCCCCAGCTGCAGAGCTTTGGTCCTTCACTGGGCTGTGTTCCTCAGGTGAGAAAACGTGTGTCATCCACAGCGGGTCCCAGGCTTGGCGACCTGTGGCTCTGATCTCTGCTGCTTCACCGGCAGTGTGGCCTGAGTTGGATGCCGTGTCAGCGTTGTTCTTGCCTAGGGTCTTCAGGTCAAGTGGCAGTCAGTGGACTCTGGGATGTTTTAGGACTTTCTGGGAGGTGCCTCAGCCAGTGGCTCTCTTCACCACCTCTTGTAGCTGGCAGGACTTGGAGCACCCCTGGCCCACAGCTGTCACCGGGTACCGAGTGGATGAGAAGCTTGGCTGTATGCCTAGTGTCTGGACCACTGAGCACCAAGCAGCGTCTGGTCCAGAAACAAGGTAGCTGTTGGGCTGCTCTGGCCCTGCTGCTGACTGTCCGCCGGCTTTTACGTGGGTTGCCCCCTGAGGACCTTGCAGCCCTCCTATAAGGAAGGTATTGTTCTCCCCATTTTGCAGATAAGGAAACTGAGGTTCAGAGAGGTTGGGTAATGTGCCCAGGACCACACAGCTGCAAGAAAACAAGTGGGAGTCCAGATTGTAGCTGCAAAGCAGCCCTCTCCCTCTTCTTTCCCACTGCTTCCCAGCTCCCTAGGAATGTCGCCTGGCTTTTTGCAGCCTTCTCCCGTGAGGAATCAGTGGATATATCAAATGAGTTGCCTTTTTGGGAAAAGCTTTGTTACTCCCTAACGTCTGACCATTGTCAAGTTTTGTGAAACAAAGTATAATAAATGGAAACCAACGTTTATTGAGCACCTGTTGTATCAACAGGCTCCGTGCCAGGCACTTGACAAGCATTATCTCAGTGAATCCCTATGACAGCCCTGTTGTTGGCCCCGTTTTACAGGTGAGGAAACTGAGGCTAAGGGGACCTGAGAACATGTCCAGGGCACACAGCTGGGATTTGCACACAGGCGATACCAAAGCTTGCCTGTATGACCACACAGCACACTTCATGCCCTGGAGATGCCTCCCGCACGAACCTTGGTAGCCTCCGTGGACCAACCAGGCAGCTCCAGCCAGGGTTGCCTCTGAAACAGGAGCTGTGGGGCTCCGGCAGCAGGACCGGCGAGGCCACCATGCCGCGGTGCTTTGAAGCCTGCGGGGTGGTTGGGGAGCTGCCCGGTCACACTCCTGGTTTCTAACGTTCATTATTGAGCAACAGCCACCACCCCGGGCAGAGAAGTCAGGCAGTCGACGGCCAGTGATGGCGGAGCAGTGGGCTTGCGCTTAGGTGTGTGGCAGCGAGTGAAGGTGTGGCCTCAGGCCCGAAGGGTGTGCAGGCCGATCACCTCGTGGCCTGTCAGCCCCGCTGTACCTCAGACAGGACCAGCTGTCCATCTGGGAACCTCCTGCCCCGCTCTCGGGAGGGGCTTTGGGGCGGAGGGAGAAGTTGGGAGGCTTCCCTCCCCGCAGTGCTGACTGCTCGGTATTTGTCCTGTCTCCTGCCCCGCTGCCGCTTCGGCCCCACCCCTCCCTTTGATCCCTGGAGAGAGTCTTCACCAAGCTTTGCTTTCTGGTGTGAAATCCAGGGCTTATGAAATTTCCACTTGTGAAATGCAAACCCACTTCCATGTATTAATTCCTGCTAATGTCCCGGAACCAACATCCCGCCCTGCCCGTAAGGGCCGGTTCTTGGAAGCCACACAGGCCAGTTCTGGAGTCAGGATTCCCCTGGCATCTGAGGAGCCCCTCTTTGGCGTCTGGGTTGGGTCCTTGATCCTTGTCAAGTTGCTGGCTTGCCCTCCCTTCAGGATCCTGTAGGGAGTGGGCAGCCTGAGGGTGGCATGGCTAAGAGCGTCGATGTCGGGGTTTCCTGCCCACCTTCCGCTTGAGCACTAGCCGTGTCCCCCGGCTGGTCATTAAGCCCCGCTGGGCCTCGGTGTCTTGAGGTTTTGGGTTAACTGGCACAGTGCCCGGCTCCCAGCTTCAGTTGATACTTGCTGACTGATAGGACCTCTAACTACAGGCAAGTGCAAGGAAGAGAAAGGGAAACGACTGCACGTGAGCAGTGTCGCTGTGTGGGGGCTCTGCACGCCCTCATTTGTGCCATCGCACACACCGGTCATTTCCCTGTGTGTGTATCGTCTTTGCTCTCCAGGAGGGCTGTACGTTTTCCCATCCCAGCCACCTTCTTAGTCTTCTCTCCAACCGCCTGACATGTCCCCGATGCTCTTGGCTGCTCCCAGGACGACCTTTACACTTTTCTCCTGTTGGGCTCGCCCTGGTTCCTCTGCCTAGAAAGCCCCAGTATTCCCATTGCGATCTTCCCTGCCCTCAAAATCCAGCCCAGTAGAAATCTCATCTTTTCCCAGAGTCTCCATCTCATTCCTGAGGTTTCCTTCCATTCCCTTTCTACACTTCTGGTTACGCTTAATGAGACTCGGTGTGCCCCTGTGGTGGCTTGACCCACGCCGTCGTGGGCTAGAGACCCGCCGGGCCGTGGGGCTTGTGTGTCCTAGTGCTCAGCAGAGCGTAGCAGTTCTGCAGGTATGTGAACCAGTGGAGAACTAGGGACCAGTCCTGCTCTCCCTCACCAGTTAGTTCTTGGTCTTAAATGCCCCCCACCCCCACCCCCGCAGTGGGCTTTTTGCTGCTTAAAGGTGGAGAGTCTTTTTATCTTGTGTTGTGTTGATTGCAACCTTGTGGCTCCAGGCTCCCTGAGCTTCCTGCTGGAACCAGGGTTGGAGTCTCCAATCCCAGAAGCACAGAACCCCGGGGCGAGTTAGTGGCAGTGGCGGGTCTGGGGCCAGCCCCTGGTTCTGGCTCCAGGCCATAGTGTTGCTTTGAGGCCTCTGGGCCCAGCAGCCCCTTTGTCTTGGCTGCTCCATCCTCCTGTCTGAAGGCCAAGGGAGGACCTCACATGCCTCTGGGGACTCGATCAGGTCCACCCCCAGCCAGGTCTCCAGTGAGCACCGGAAGCCACCCAAGGCAGCAGCTTTTTATCAGGGTAATTTGGATTAAGTCCTGCGGCTGCCGCTCTGTGTTTCATTACCTTAGATCTCCAGAAACCTTGCCACCGAGCAGCCATTTCCAGGGGCCCATCTCTGGAGAATGCAACCTGCTAACCAGGTACCTGCTTTGCCCACAGGCCAAATACCTGGCCCAGATCATTGTGATGGGGGTGCAGGTGGTGGGCAGGGCCTTTGCCCGAGCCCTGCGGCAGGAGTTTGCAGGTAAGCTTGAGCCCCCGTCTTCCCCCTGGGCTAGGAGCTCCTGCCCAGGTGAGATTTTCCTCTTACTCAAGGCCCCTCACCATGGGTCCATTGTGAATGGCAGGACCCTCTGCAGGCTAGAGTTCTGGCAGCCTGGGGCATTTCCAGGGGGTGGGGGGTATTGTTGGACTTCAGGACCTTTTCATGAAAGGGAAAGCCAGTTGACCACGAACATTGAGGCAACAAAGGGCAAACTGGTTCACCTGACCACCTTTTTTTGTAAATAAAGTTTTATTAGAACACAGCCATACCCTTTGGCTGCTTTCAAGAGTCGAGTAGTTGCAAACCCAGATATTAATTGGCCTGCAGAGCCTAAAATATTTATTTTTTGGTCCTTTAAGAAAAAGTTTAGTGGATCCTGATTCTGTGGTCATTGAAAGGGAAGAAGCACTTGAGCCACGTGCTTTGGTGGCCTAGGTAACTGGTGGGCAACTAGGTCTCACCCGAGCTATTACCGCCTCTTCACACCTGCCGCTTTACTCTGTCTCCCATTGTAGCCTAAAGCTCCCCAACTTGGTGTGCACTTGGGGGGACGGGGCAGGGGAGAGGAGAGGAACAGAGCCATCTCGTAGTCCAGGTTGGGGACCAGACTCTGCCCCCGTCCTCTAGTGGAGTAAATCTGTCCTCACTTCACTGTTTCCCATCCCCCACCCCACCCCCAAAAAAGCCGCTCCTGGAGAAGAGATGCACCCTGTCCCTGTGTGTTTCTCCTCCCGTGCCACCTGGCAGGCTGAGCTGCCCACTTGGAAGGCCCAAGGGGAACCTCTGGGCTGCTGAGGGCTGAGCACTCACCCGTATGTCCACACAGCCAGCCGGGCAGCAGCTGACGCTCGGGGACGTGCTGGACACCAGTCTGCAGCTGCCTCCAACCTGTCTGGCCTCAGCCTCCAGGAGGCCCAGCAGATTCTCAATGTCTCCAAGCTGAGCCCCGAGGAGATCCAGAAGGTGAGGCCACTTGGCTGGCTCTGAGACAGGCCTTGCCTCCGCAGACCAGAATGGAGGTGCGGGGTGGGGGGAGTCAGGCGACCACGGTCTGGAAGAGTGAATGTGGCCTGGTGGAAAGGGGCAGGTGTTTGGACTCCCAGGTTACGGCACCTGCTGTCACTCATTTGTTTTTAGGCCCAAAGCAGGCAGTGGCAGGGACAGAGCAGTTGGTGGTGGACAAGCCCCTTCCCTCCGTGGGCACCTGTCCACCTCTCTGTCCCCTAGCAGTCACATGGGCTTCCTGGGTTACACAGTGGGGCACACGGGCAGCAGGGTTGAACCCTTTGGCTTTCCTTCCTTGTCATTTCCTAGCTTCCCCTGCCTCTGTAACCCAGAGCCTGCACACCCTCTCACCGTCTCCCCTCCCCTGCAGAACTACGAACACCTATTCAAGGTGAACGACAAATCCGTGGGTGGTTCCTTCTACCTGCAGTCCAAGGTGAGTGCTCTTTGGTGCTGGGACGGGATAAGCCCAAGGCCCTCTTCTTACTGGGGGTCCTTCGTTCCCAGGCTCCCAGGCCATTCAGAGAATGGCAGGAAGGCAGGCAGGCGTGCTGGCCCGTCCCTGATGCCCCAGCCTCAGGGAGGGTCCCCCCCAGGCTGCCACACCCTCTGGCTGCCTCAGCTCCCTAGGGTCCAGCCAGTTGGGCTGAATTGTCTGGGCCCCGTGTCACTCTGACTATGGCCCTCCCAGCAGCCATTGCTGTGAGGGAACAGGACCACTGGCTGGTGAAGAGCAGGGTGTGCCTGGGCCCTGTCCCCCTGGGAATGCTGGGCACTGGTAAAGGAGGCACTTGTATTTCCCAAGCTGTTGGCTCAGACATGCCCAGGGCCCTGCAGGGACTCGCAGCTGGAAGGACTGGGAAGGGCAGAGGCCCATCCCACTCACTGCCCTGCCTGTTTCTAACTCCCTTCCAGGTGGTCCGAGCCAGGGAGCGCCTGCAGGAGGAGCTCAGAATCCAGGCCCAGGAGGACAGAGAAAAGGAGCAGATGCCCAAAACGTGACCACGCGGCCCCTCCTCCTGCACCCTGCCCACCACCTCTAATTTATAGCTTGGTAATAAATGTCTTTTCCGCATTTCTCAGTGCACACATCCACATTCCAGAAGGCAGGCTGCTCTTCCTGCCAGCGGGGAGGGGGAGGCAGCAGCACGGCATCCCTGGTAACATGCCTTTGACACCCTACAGGGTTGGGGTGGGTGAGGTTGGCGAGAAACCAGCCCAGCCCTGCCCTGCCCGCTGATCTGTCACGTACTGGACACAGCCACTCCTGCTGTCACAGCTCCAGTGCCAGGCCCCTCCTGCAGCACCCTCATCCTCAGGTCTGCCCTTGCCCTTCCCACCGGGTCCAGAGCCCTGGTCCCCAGCTCGGTCACAGGATGCCTCTCCTTGAGCTGGGTTTGACCCCAGCATCTCCAGAATCTGGATGGAATGCTCTGGTCGGGAGAGAGAACCTTTGCCAGCCTCTCAATGGCCAAGTTGTGTCTCCCCCAGAACCAAGCCTCTTATCAAAGTCACAGCAGGTGGTGGCAGGACAAGGTCCTGCTTCATCCAGAACCTTCTATCTCGGCTCCCTTAGCACCTGCCCCCTCCTGCCCCTCCCTCCGGAGGCTTCACGCCCCCCCCAGCTCCCAGCAGCAGGTCAAGCATTTGTGACAGCCACAGGGTGGGAAGGAAGCCCCAGAACAGGGCCTCTGGGTGCTGCGTTCTGGGGGTGGGTGGCCCAAAGCAGGCACAGGACGGTCGGTTCCCAAGTAGAGTGGCTCAGCTCATGGCACGGCCAAGACAGAAACCATCTTTGCAACTCGCTTTTATTGTTTCTTTATAAACTTCCTCTCACATGGAGGAATATATTGTTATAGTCATTAGCTTATCTCTTTTTTTTTTTTTTAACTCTATGCTAACAGCAATGGAGCCAAGAGGAGGAAAAACATAAGCTACGATAGAAAGGCACTTAGAACCTGTTAAAATACTGATATCCTGGAATGTGCAACAACAAACCCACAACAACAACACGTACACCAGCCCTTTCGAGCCTGGTCTATCACCGAGTCACATGCTGAGCTAATGTCACCTTCCAGTGCCCTGTTCCTCTGCTCCCTGGGCTTGAGTCTCAAACCCCTCACCCCCAACTGGGGATTTAAGGCCTGGGGCCTGGGTGGGGCCCGAAGAAAGGAGACCAGCTCCCTCCTGCTTTGCTCACAGCCCCTTCAAGGGGCAGAGCCAGCACTGCCAGGCCGTCAGGGCAGGCCGGGTCAGGGTGACCCCTCTAAGACAGAAGGGCGGTCCAGGAAAGGGTGGGGTCTGCAGGCTTGCTAACCACCCCACTGCTGGCCTGCAGCTCCCTGTTCTACAGCAGGGGAATGGAGTGCTTGGTCATGTGGCCGAGGACCGGGCAGGCCTTCGAGCCAGAAGTCCTGACTGCCAGGCCAGCACCTCCCAGATGGCACCAGGCCACCTCCAGGGAGGAAAGAGCAGGGACTCAGGATGGGGAGAGCATATGTGCTGCGGCCCCAGGGCCTGGTGGGGCCGGGCCATGGGCTGTGGGGCGTGTGGAGCACCAGCTTATTCTGGCCCATGCCAGTGAGAGGGAGGTGGGCACGAAGGGGGGGCACCTCTAGGACAGAGGCTCAGCTGGGTAGAGCCAAAGCCAAAGGAAACCGCCATGTTTTAAGTCCAGGCTGCTTCCTCCAGCTTCCCCTTCCCGGGCAGAGGGTTGGGGCCCTCCCACGGGCATCCTGGTTCACCTTACCGCCCCCAAAGCCAGGGCTTTCAGTCCACAGCCTCTGGAAAAGCTCCCATGGCCAGCGCTGGCCTAGAGCCCTACCCCTCCTGTGTGCTGGTTGTGACTTGGCATCACCAGAATGGGAGCCGTGTCCTAGCCTGGGGTCGTCCCCAGCCAGCCTCCAGCCAGCCTCCCACCTTCTGACACCCTGCAAGCTTCCATAGTCCCTTATGCAGAGTGGCACTGCCCTAGGCCAGTCCCAGTCCCACCTGCCCCGAGCCAAACAAGGGCCCAAGGTCCTGGTGTCTCCCCTCCTCGCTTAGGGTGCTGCTCCCCACAACCCCGGGGCCCTGAAAGGAGAGGGAGAAGGCCCAGTAGTGAAGGAGCAGGTGAGTGGTCAGTGGCCCCTCACTTTGGAGAGTTTCCAGCCCAGACAAGGGGCTGACCCTCTGTGCTGGCTGTTTCCGGACAGGCTAGTGGGGAGGGGCAGCTGGCAGAGCGGGCCTCCCTCTCGGGAGTTTGGAGGCGCCTTGTCATAGGGATATGGTGGCTTCTTCCTGTGGCTTTGCCTGCGTCTGTCTTGCTCTCCCTCTGGAGAGTGGGCCAGAGGGAAAGGGGTCCAAGAAGCCCCCAGAGCAGGGGACCCAGGGAGGCTAGGCAGGACGGGAGCATGGCTGGCAGGTGGTCAGGGCAGGGGGGCAGGTGACCTACCCAGGCTGGTGACTGGATGAGGGAGGTACCAGGGTGGGGGCCAGGGAGTCTGAGGGCTGGGTGAAGGAGAGGGCAGGGGGAGGGAGGGCTGGAGGTGAGCGGGGCCTTAGCGCCCAGGAGCACAGCTCTCCCTGGCTAGCAGGACCAGCTCCCCCTCCAGATCCTGGGGCACCACCAGTGACCTTCGAGCACCATCCTTGCTGCCCAGCTTGTCTGGGGCTGGGTCTGCCTGGGGGACACAGCCAACCAGGCCCCAGGGGCAGGAGGACATTATTGCTATTTCGCAGAAGAGTTTCCGTTCGTCGGGGGCAGGGGCCAGGAGCTCCTAGCTGGGCTGTAGGTAGCTGTCACCGGGGGGGTGGGGGGGGTTCAGTTCACCACTGCCGGCTTGAGCAGCACGGAGCCTGGCGGGATGACCACCCAGCCCGGAGCGAGTGCCTCTGGGCTGCTGGCTGCCGAGCTGACCCCCGTGGACAGGTCCAGCACGGTGCCCGGCAGCAGGGGGAGTCCGTCAGGGCTCGGCCGGGAGCGGCTGTTCTCAGTCCTCTCGAGGGGTGTCTTGCGGCCCTCCATGCCCAGAGACCTGGCTGGCACTGCCCCACGCCCCTTCTCCCCCTCGGCCTTGCCGCCAGCGGAGCCAGCGAGGAGGGAGACCACAGGCAGGCCCAGTCCACCAGCCCCAAAGGGTGAGGGCAGCAGCGGGTTCTTGGCCAGATTGAGGGGCAAGACGGGGCCCGGCAGCCCGGGGCCCATGCCCCCCGCCCCCCCACCGCCCCCGCCATTGCCACAGGCCAGGGCGCTGAGGTCGAGGGGGCCGGGGGCCAGGGGCAGGGGCAAGCCGGGCAGGCCGGGGCCTCCGAAAAGGGCAGCAGGGTTGGGGATGATGATCTGGGCTCCACTGACATAGGGGCCGCCATCGGGGGTGGGCAGAGGTGGCTTGGGGGGCGGGCGCAGTTGCAGGAGCTCTTGTTGCTCGTGAGACACAAAGTGGCCGTGGGCCTTGATGTGCTTGCGCAGCGAGCTGGGGTCCGTGTAGCGCTTGTGGCAGCCGGGCATCTTGCAGTAGTAGGGCTTGTCCACGTAGTGGGTGCGCGTGTGCTTGAAGCGGTCGCTCGAGTTGGAGTAGCGCTTGTTGCAGCCCTCGTAGGGGCACACGTAGGGCTTCTCACCTGCAGGGCGGCGCCACAGTGAGGGGCCTCTCCCCAGCCCCGGCTCCGCACCCAACCCGCGCCCCAGGCCCAGAGGCGGGGGCGGGGAGAGCGGACCCCAGCTGGGGACAGCAGGGCACAGGCACTAACAGCCGGCCTGGCCACCCCCAGCCCTGTCCCTGCCCCGGGGCCTCAGCCCTGTGGTTCAAATTGTGGGTGACAGTGACCACTCCCACAGGCAGGACCACAAATTTGCTTACAGACTCCCAGCAAGACCCTGCTGGGCAGGGGCCCAGTGTGAGCACTACCGGAAAGCTCGCCCTGCAGTGCTCTGGCCCCGCAGCAAAATGCCTCTGGATTTACTAACCGTCTGGGAGCCACTTGTGGGCTGAGTCTTGGTGTGGCTGGCCCAAACTGGGATGTGCTGTGAGCGTAAAACACACGTGGGTGGGGGCGGGGAGGGGCGGGGATACACACCAGATTGTGATGTCACAGACCTCGGACCAAATCAATCCAGTGTCTCATTGACAGTATTTTAATATATAGGGTTCGAGGAAATATTTCATTACAATTCATTTGACCTCTTCCTTCGTACTTCTTGTAATGCGGCAATGAGGATGGGTTTTTTGTGGTTTTTTTTTTGGTGATTAGGAAATTTAAATCAGGGGTGTGGCTGTGTCGCCAGTGCTGGCCACACGGTGTGCCTGGGCACAGCGAGGAGCAAGCGCCCGCCGCCTCACAAAAGACGGTGATGAGTGCGGCGCCCGAAGATGTGTCTGTGCCCCAAGAGAGGACGTGGAGGGTCTGACCCACGGGAGAGGCGTCGCCCGGAAGTGGCACTGGCCCAGCGACAACTGCAGTGAGATGCGCCCCTCACCCCCCTGCGCGGCCGGGGGGGCCAGCGCGCCAGCCACTCACCGGTGTGCGAGCGGTTGTGGATCTTCAGGTTCTCCAGGCGCGAGAAGCTCTTGCTGCAGGTGGGGCAGCGGTGCGGCTTCTCGTTGGTGTGCGTGCGGATGTGGATGAGCATCTTGTACCTGCTCCAGGGAGGGCGCGCGGGGGGTCTCGACTCAGCTCGCGGGACCCCGGAGCCCCTCCCCCCCGGCCACGCCCCCACCCCGCTCGCCCTCCCTCACCTGGCGTTGAAGCCGCGGCCGTGGCGCGCGCAGCCCTCCCAGTGGCAGCAGTACCCGGCGTCCTTCTCGGGCTTGACGTGGTAGTCGTTGACGTGATCCACCAGGTCTTGCAGGAGCTCGAAGAGCTGGTTACACTGCGGGGCCGAGGAAGGTTGTGAGTCTATGCGGGCCGCGCGCCCCAGCGCCACCCGGCCCTGGTCTTCCTGGCCACCCCACTCACCTTGGCCCAACGACACACCAGCTGCTTGGGCAGGGGTAGCTCTGGTGAGAGGCACTTGTCCTTTGGGGGGGTGAGGAAGGAGGAAGCAGGCAGGTGCAGGGCCCCCCCGGAGCCCAGAGGCAGGAAGAACTGGAAGGAACTGGGGACGCCATCCAGATAGCGCAGTGGCTGGAAGTCCTAGGGGGAGAGGGGAGAGAGAGAGCTGGTCAGTGCGCCCTGCTGGGCCAGTAGGTCCACACCACCCCTGCCTCCTCCTGTGGCGGGTTGTGTCCCCCAGGAGGACATGTCCCAGTCCCAACCTCCTGTACCTTGGGTGTGACCTTAGTTGGAAATAGGGTCTTTGCAGTTGCAGTCAAGAAGGTCATACTGGATTCGGGGGGCACTAAATCCAGTGACCGGTGTCTTCATAAGAGAAAGGGAGATTTGAACACAAAGACACAACAGAGGGAAGAAGGCAAGGTGACACCAGAGGCAGAGATTGGAGTGACATGGCTACAAGGCAGGGCACGCTGGGAGCCGAGAGAAGCTGGAAAGAAGCGAGGAAGGACTCTTGCCCAGAGCCTTGGGAGAGAGCACAGCCCTGTGGATACCTTGATTTCAGACTTTAGTTTCCACAACTGTGACAGAATAACACATTTCCGTTGTTCTAAGCCACCCAGTTTGTTTCCTTCCAGGAAACCAATACACCTCTTTGCAGAGTCCTCATGCCTCCTCACCGGGGCAGTAGGCACTGCAGGCAGGTCCCCGTTGCCCTGGCGCTCAGGGGACAGTGAGCTGCTGCCATTGGGGGAATCCAGCCCAGATGGTGGTGACAAGCTGAGGTCCACCAGAGGGGCAGCCGAAAAGCGTCCCTCTACCTTCTCGGGGAATTTGGGGTTCAGCAGGAAGCCTAAGAAGGAGAAACACTGTTCAGAGGTGCTAGAGCCGAGGGTTCCGAGAATCCCCCACCATGACCCCGGAAGCAGATGCCACCCACACCCCCCGGACCACCCTGGGACCCCCGGCATCTGAGCAGCAGGCTGCACACCTGACAGGTGTGGTCCCTGTCACCATGAGAGTTCAGCCGTTGGTCAAGATAAAAAGTGGAATGTACCCACTGAACAGGAACTTGGAGCCAGACCCTGGTTTCCTGTCACACTGGCAGGTAGGGACCTTTCTGACTTCGCCTGGGCCCCTTCCTGACTTACTGCTCCCTTCTGTAACATGAGGGGTTGGGGCTGGGCTGCTCCCAGAGCCTTACAGCTCATACGTGATAGGTCTGGTTTTCAGGGTTCAGTGGAGGCAGAGTGGGAGTCCTGTACCCCAAGCACCCCGAGAAGATCTTGCTGGGTTCCATCCCCAGTCTCTACTGACCTGACTGACCTCAAAGCCCAGGAGTTGGGTCAGAGGGCCTTGTCACTACTTGTGAATCCCCTGCCCCCCCCCCCCCGCCTTACCAGCCCCTCTGTGTCCTCCCGGAGGCCTAGTTTGAATCCTGGCTCTGCTGTGCCACCCCCTGGGGACAATGTCACCTCCAGAGACAAACCGCTGAGGATAAATGGACAGAGCTCTAGGCTGAAAGCTGCTAGGGGCTGTGGTTACCTCCTGGTGGACATACCTTGGACGTTCTTCCCACCCCCACCGGGACCTGAGAGCCACCCTGCCTACAGGGGGTGTTGTACCTGAGGGCGGGGAGCCCGGAGAGCCCGGGGTGGGGCTGTCGTCCACCAGGCCGAGCTCCCTGTGCAGAGCTCGGTGCCGGACCACACTTAGCGCCCTCTCACGCTTTTCTCTTGCCGCCCGGAGCTTGGTGATGCTCAGCTTCAGGTCGAGCGGCTCGTCCAAGGAGTGCATGGTGATGGGGAGCTGGGTTGGAGGTGGCTGCAGGCAGTGGGGGGCTCCCAAGCTGGTTTTCAGGCAGGAACCTGGGAGAAGATAGGAGCTGTGCTATGACACTATGACCTCAGGCTTCTCGGGGTGGACCCATTGAAGCCCACAGGGGACGGAGCATAGGTGTCCCGCAATGTGAAGGCTGTCTCCCTGGGAAGGGCGCCCCTCTGAGTGGCTCTGGCCCAGGGTAGCAGGAGAGCCAACCCCCTACTGAGAGCTGCCATGTCCACTGCCCTCAATTCTTTTCTGTAGGCAAAGCTCAGAGAGTCCATTCTGCCATGAAACTGAGTCTTAGAGGCACTGCCTCAGGTCACAGAGCTAGAAAGTGACAGACTACCAGATTCACAGCCAGCTCTCCCTGGAAATGGCCAGCCATGTCCCAAAGGTCATTTCCGACCGAGTGGAAAGCCATGCTTGGGATCACATGCCCAGTTTGAGCCTGAAGACCCAGAACCAGACCAGAAGAGCAAGTCTTCCAAGGCACCCATGAGTGGTCCTTAGCTACTGGTTGCCGAGTGCCCACTCTGTTGGGCCCAGGCAGCTGTGGCCACCTGCAGGGGAAGGAAGCTGAGAGCGTGTCTCGGGCAAGCTGCAAAGCCTGGCCCAAAGGATGGGGCTGCAGACAGGTGGCCTTGCCTCCCAGGTGAGGTCCAGAGAGGTGCCCTTGGGCTTGGGGAGCCACAGGGCTCTGGACCGCCACCAGGGGGCAGCTGGGGACTGTGATCCAGGCAGGCCAGCCAGGGACAGGGTTTGGAGGGAAGTGGACCAGCTCTATCTGGTCATTAATTATACACATACATATATATATACACACATCATTTTTTTCAGTGATATTGATTCATTATTAGTTCTCATACCATTATTTTCACCACTTCCTTAGAGCTTCTCAATGGTGTAATTTTCTTCACATACAAATAAATGACAGGAGAGCAAGGTCAACTTTTTATTCCAAACTCAACCTTTTTCCAGGGGCAACCTTTTTGCACGTGGTCAAAAGTGTTTCCTTGAATTTGTTAATTGAGATGATCACACCCTGAAAAATCTATCTGCGAAACAGGCTAACGGAGATACTCCACATCACTCACCAATCCACGTTTGCATAATTCAATACCGGACATCGCAGTAACCACCGCACGGTAAATGACCGTGTATTTCAGCGTCTGTCTGTCTGTCTCTGCCTGGGAATCAGAATGGCCCACACGCGTGCAGACCTGCTTCACGCTGCAGGAAGGAGGAGGGCAGCCCCCACGTCCCCACTCATCCTTTTCCAGGCCAGGAACCTCAGCAACTTTAAACAGTTTTCTCGGGTTCATGGCGTCCCCACTGACAAGCCCTACTTCTGCCAGGACCCTCCAAGCACGCAGGGGACAAGGCAGCCCCTTCCCTCAATTAGGACCCTCTGCTTCTAGGACACCCCAAGACCCTACCACCGCATGGCTAATATCAGAGCTCAAAGAGGGGCAGCTGTACTTGGTGGTGGGGCCCCATCTGTGACTTGACTTGTCCCAGTTAAAGTGCATCAGGTGGGAGCAGTCAGATCTGTCAGGATTTGCCCCCCAGGCCATGCAGGGCCAGGGACTCTCAGCGATGCAAGCAGGGCTGGGATCAGGCTGCCACCCTGTCCTTTAGGAGCCCCAGACCCAAGGTGGGCAGGTGGGCAGGTGGTCGTCTGACAGTGATGGATGGACCTGGGCCCCTTCCACTCTCCCTCTGGCTGGCTAGGGAGCTGCCCTCTGCCTGACCCCCCTCCCCCAGTTATGTCTGTCTGTGTGTCTGCCTGTCCCTCCACCTGTTTATTTTTAGACACAGGCCTAGTCCAACCTCCCTGAAGCTCTTCTGTGCTGGGAGCCTGGAAGGGGAGGAAGGAAGTAAATATTTATGCTGATTAAGAATTCAGGAGCCAGGAAGGGCTGGTGGCCTGGTCCTTCAGCTGGCCTAGGGCCACAGGCCTCCCCACAGCCTGTCTCCGTCCCCCACCCCCAACCGGACCTTCTGGAGAAGGGGACCATAAGGGCAGGATGATTTGGAAACTGGGAATTCAAACTGACATTTTCATTGGCAACCCTGCCCAGGTAACATCCTTTAGCATCTGCCCTACTGGCCTCTGCCCCAGGCCAGAAGGGGTCAAGGGAGGGGCCAGAAACCCTGGGTCTCCTTGTCCTGAAGACCTACAGGAGACACTGCCTCAACCTAGAACTGGGGAGGGCCCTAAAAGGAGCACAGTACCCAAGGTGGGGGTGGGGACTCCAGCACCCCCCCTTAATCAGCAGGCTCATTCCCCAGAGAACACACACACCCCGCACCACCCCCCCACTTCCTGCCACTGGGTTCTGCCCAGGGAGGCAGGGGTTCATTTGGATGTATGCCAGAACCCAGCCCAGAGGCCCAGCCCCCCACTCCTAGGGAAGGACGAATAAGCCACCCCAAAAGCCCACACGTCCCAGCGACCCCCAGCACCTGTCTCCTGCCCTGATCTTGCTTGACCAGCCTCAAGGTGTCCCCTGACACTTCCGACCCCCAGCTTGCAGAGGCCATTTCTGAACTGGGGCTCTGCTCTTTGTTCCTGGGCTGGGTGGAGGGGGAAAGGCGAGAGCCAGGTGGCATCCTCCAGGGCTTTTGAGGCCCAGAGGGACGGGCGCCAGGGCCTGGAACCCTGGGGGACGCCGTGATCACCTCCGGAGGCCAGCCACGCCACCACCCGATTCGACTCTCTCGACAAACCAGGTGGGCTGGGGAGGCGGACGCCCGACCCGTTTCCCCAAGGCGGCCGGGGACGCTCCGAGGGGTGACGTGCCCGGCTCGCAGGGAGCAGGAGAGTTTCGGAAGCAGCGGCGGAGCCCGGAGCCCGCGGCAGCGGGGCTGCGGCCGGGCCGCCGGGCGGGACCCCCTCGCCGCGGGCGGCCGGGCGGGGAGGCGGCGCCGAGGTGGTCGCGCTGCCGGGCGCCGCGCCGCTGCTCCAGCTGCGCAAGGAACTAATTAGAGCCCAGGGAGCTGGAGGCAGCGGGGCGGCGCGGGGACCACCGGGGCGGCGGGCGCGGGCGCGGGACCCCGGCCGGCCTCCCCGCGGGGCGGGGGTCACCCCGAGGGTGGGCCGCGCGGGACCCCCCGGGGCCGGCCCCCGCCCGCCGCGCCCGCCGCGCCCGCCCCGCCGGCCGGGCGCAGACAATGGCCGCTATTGTGCGCCCGCCGGCCGCCGCGCGCAGACGGCCCCCAGCTGCAGCGCCCGGCGAGCGCCCCCGCCCGGCCCGTCCTACCTGGCGGCCGAGCCCACCCGCGGCGGGCGGGGCGAGCGCGGGGGGCAGGGGGCGGGGAAACGGAGGCGCGAACCCGCGCGGACCCCGCCAGGGCGCTGCGGCGTGGGGCAGGACGCACACTGGTTGGGGGTGGGGGGCGGTCAACATCCGCCCAACACCTACCGCGTGTCAGGCACCGGCCGTCCAGGAATTCTTGGAAGCCCCTAAAACCCCTACTGGGAGTAGATGCCTACGTTTCCCCTGTCGTACACACGGGGAAACTGAGGCTCGAGCTCACCAGGCTCACGGAGTGGGCTGGCCTCTGCTCTGGATAATGGCCCCTCCTTCCCTGCTTGGGGGAGGGCGGCTGGCCGGCCCAGAGGGGTGCCTGTGTAGGTGGAGGGGGGTGGCTAGGCATACCCACCCTGAGAGGTACTCAGGGGCTCCTTGCCAGAAGCGAGAGAGGACAGGACTTTCTCTAAGATGGGGCCACGTAAGGGTCACCCCTTACTCCCAAGGTAGTCCTGAGACTGCCCTTTGGTCAACCATGCCCATCTAGCCTAGGGTTTCAGGCCAAGGGCCCAAGAGGCACCTCTCAAAAGCCCAGTGGCTCTCTTGCTCTCGTGTGCAAAGGGAAAGTAAGCCCCCTGCCACCCCTGTGCTCCATGGGTGTCCCGGTGTTTGGTGACTGGGATCATCACTATCAACATGCTGTTCTCATAAATGGGGAGACTGAGGGCTCGAGGGAGAAGCGGGCCCACTGGAAGCCATGGGCGAGTATTACATTACAACAGGACCAAAAGCCAGCTGTTGATGGTCAGGCAAAGAGCCAGCACCTGTTAAAGCAGGTGCTGGTCATCTCTGTTTTATGGATGCAAAAACTGACACTCAGAGAGATTAAGTGACCTGTCCAGGGTCACACAGCTTGTCCGTGGAAGAACAAGCTGTGTCCAGAAGCTGTGTTCACTATTGGCTCTTCCTGTGCCCATGGATGGAGGGGAGGCAGGAGCAGGCAAAGGTGCTCCACCTTGGCACCCCCTTCCTGCCCAGGGGTTTGTGGGAGCTAGGTAGAGCGCCTAGGAGGGGCAGCAGCAGTGGGTGGGCGCTGGAGGGGCCAACTCCGGTGGGGGGGTGCACAGAGAGGCTTGCAGAGCTGACGGCAGATATGCTGCCAAAGCAAACGGCCCCACATTCCTGGGAACTGCTCCGGCTCCCTCCCTGCTCCGGCCAAGAGCTCCACCCTCCTGGCAGCCCAGCAGCAGGGGCAGGGGGCAGGGGCAGATCCCATCTTCTCAGCACCCCCCTTCCTGACCAGGCAGCAGAGCAGGGCTCCAAGTATGGATCAGACCACCTGGGTCTCCTGCCATGTGACTTAGGGCAAGTCACCTCCCCATCTGAGCTTCATTGTCCTCACCTCTCAAATGGGATGACAGTAGCAGTAATAAGACATCCCTCATTGGGTTTTGGGTAATGATGCACACATCCTATGATCTTTTAACGTTTCCCATTCTTATGTAATATCCAGCAGTTAAGACAGTGCTGGGCACATAGTAGGTACTTGATCAGACTTGAATTAACTGTCACCATGGCTGAAGCCTCCGGCGTCTGGCTAGTCTAGAGCTGTGAGGGCAGCTGAGTGGGGATGCTGATCCTCCCCGCTCCACCCACAGACACCACACTCTCCCACCTGGGCCCACATGGCCTTCATCTGAAGGTGCAACCAAACCAGCTTGTGCCTCTCAGAAAGCCTCAGGCCTCTGCTGTCCTGCGCAGCGGCCACAGCTGACCCCAGCCACCTTCCAGAGCCCGAATGCATCGAAGAGACAGAGGCCCTGGAGAGGCTGTGAGCAGCCCTGGAAGGGGCAGTCCTCCTCCAGGGACCCAGGGGGAGGGGCTTATCCTGAGGCCTCGCCCAGCAGGGCCCAGGAGAGGGGCCAGGGCAGGCGGTACTTCCTGGAAGAGCAAGGGGTTTGCCCTCCCTGGGAACCTCACTCAGCAGGCGGGCCCCTCCCCCCTCCCAAGATGGGCCCTCAGCCAGCAACCTCCACAACCCCACAGCCCCCCACGGGGCCTCCCCAGATTCCCCTGGGTGGCAGACCCCACCCAGGTGGGAGTGCAAGCGCCCCAGGTGACCCAGCCAGGGATGAGCTCTCTGCCCTCAGCTCTGGGGGCCTCAGGAAAGCCCTCAGCTGGGCGGCACCTGAATAGGGGTGTGTGCCAGGATCCTCCACTCAGGCATGAGGCATGTTTAGATAGCACTACCCAGAGCCAGGCTAGCTGGTCCCAGTCCCCTGAACTCCAACCCCTGGCTGTGGGGCCTCAGATGGGTCCCTGTTACCCCCTCTGAGCTTTGGGTGGAAACATAGGTACCAGTATAAGGTGCCAGCTCACTGGGGAAGGTGGGGACTCGGGACGCCGCCGCAGGGAGAGCCCGGCCCAGCACTTGGCACACAGGAGGTACCAGCAACCAGTGGCCCTGAGGACTCTTGCTCCTGGCTCTGGGCTGGGGGTGCCCCATGCAAAAACTTGGCCTGCCAAGGTTACCCATGTAGTTCAGGCAGCGCCGAAGCAGGACTCACAGCTGGCTCCCCCACCCCCAACACCCCTCCCCAGTCCTGGCTTCCCAGGAGATGCACTTCCTTCCCCAGAGCCACCAGGCTGGGGGGGTGCGGGAGGAGCGACTCCCACATAGGCCCAGCCCACACGTGCACACTCCCACAGATGTGCTTGCCTGCCCAGCTGCGAGAGCCAGCCTGGCACAGAGGCCTCCCCTAGGCCTGGTGGCTTCTAGGCCCCCATCTCAACGGCCTCCACCCCCTACTGCCTGCACGCCTGCAGCCACCTTTGCACAACTATGTCTGGTATTTTCCTGTCTGCCCAGCTTGTGGGGTGAGGGTGGCGGGGGCGCGTGGGGCTATGAGCACGGCCTGCGCTTGGGCCTCAGCCAGAGGCCAGCCCGCCAAGCAGCCCCCACACCCGCCCCCAGGGTGGGGAGGGAAGGGCTGGGCCCAGGCTGCCCAAATCCCTGGGACGGGCCGACATGGGGTTGGGGGAGCCAGACAGGGACACACTCCCTTTGAGGCCTAGGCAGGAGCGGCCAGGCCCTGCCAGGCAGCACTGCCACTCATGGTGGGCAGGCAGGGCCGGGCACCCTGCCAGACCCTCTGGGGCCAGAAGAGGCAATGGCCAATGTCCCACAGGACATGGACGGGCACCCACTGCACCCTAAAATACAGGCATATGCATGCGTGTCACCCTGTGCTCAAACACTGTACACACAGGACATAGCACGTGACCGGCGTCAGGGGCTGAGACCCAGGAGTGAGGAGCCCAGTCTCCAAAGGGAAGGAAACCCTGCACTTCCCCAACAGAGTCTGGCTGCAAGACACCCCCCTGAGTACCTCCCGAGTCCGGGGGTGTCTGCCCACGGCCCACCTCTCCCGAGACCCTGGGACCAGCACCAGCCCCACTGAACGGCACCTGCCGGCTCCGGGCAGAGGCGGGCAAGGCGAGCTCTGGACTTTGGCCCTTCCCTCCCTCGGCCTCATTTACCCCATCGCTCAGTTATGCATTCCGACACCAGGCCCTCCACCCCACTCAGTCCTGGGGGCCCGCAGGTGGACAAGGATGAAGGGCTCCCCGACCTCAGTGGGGGCAGGCTTGGGGTGGGCTGCTCCTGAGCAGTGGGGACATGGGGTGAAGTGTCGGGGCAGTCGGAGCGTCAGGTCCTAACTTGTTTTTTTTTTTTTAAGTTTATTCATTTATTATTTCTGAGAGACAGAGAGAGAGAGAGCACAAGCAGGGTAGCAACAGAGAGAGAAGAGAGAGAGAGAGAGAGAGAAAGAGAGAGAGAGACAGAATCGGAAATCGGAAGCAGGCTCCAGGCTCTGAGCCATCAGCACAAAGCCCGACGCAGGATGAGAACTCACAAACCGCGAGATCAGGACCTGAGCCGAAGTCGGACGCTCAACCAACTGAGCCACCCAGGCGCCCTCTAACCTGTCCTGAGGGCCAGACAGGCAGGTCTGCCTCCTGCTCACCATCTCCATTCATCGTCCTGACCCTGCAAATTAGATCTTGCTCTGTCCATTTTCCAGAGGGAGAGATGGAGGCTTTCAGAGCCTCAGTCATCTGCCAAGATCACAGAGCTTATAAGGAGCACATCTCAGGGTTCACGTCCAGGCTCCAAAGCCGACACTCTTTCTGGGCCCAATGCTGCAGAGGCCTGGCCAGGGGAGGGGGGCGGTGATGACCTTCAGCAAACCTGCCTCACTCAGAAGAGGAGGAGGCCCAAGAGGGAGGCTGGGCCAGGACCTGGAGAGAACTGGGCAGCCATGGAGTGTTCCACCCAGAAAGTACCCTCTTTCTTTCCAGCCCGGAGGCTCCTGTCCCCAGGCTTTCCCCTGCAGCACCTTCTTTTTTCAGGATTTCCTTTCTCCCACAAGCTCGTTGCTTGCTCACCTCCTGGGTGCCAGGTCCTGGTGACAACCTTCCACATGCCCATATTCTCCTCCAGCTACCAGTCCCCTCCTACCCCTTCCTGCAGCAAGTCCTGCCTGATGCACCCTCGCCAGCCTCACACCCTCGCGGCTGTACATGGGCTGCTCTTCCAGGCGCCTGACAGCCGAGCAGAGGACCTACTTCTGTCCGCAGGCTGCTGAGGAAAACGCTCCAGCCCTGCAGCGGCCCTGTGCTGGCTGCCACACTCATCTGGGGTCCAAGTCCTCACTAATCCCACAATGTCACCAGCTTTTTTTTTTTAAGTTTATCTATTTTGAGAGAGAGAGAGAGAGAGAGAGAGCATGAGTGGGGGAATGGGGAGAGAGAGAGGGAGACAGAGAATCCCAAGCAGGCTCCGCACTGAGGGAGAGGGCTTGAACTCACGAACCCGTGAGATCATGACCTGAGCTGAAGTCGGACGCTCAACTGACTGACCCACTCAGGCGCCACAAAGCGAACAGCGCTTGAGCATACCTTGGGTGACTGGCCCCGCACACAGAGTGTCATACGCACTGCCCTGGACCTCTGGCCCCAGGCACTTACCCCCCACACCTGTCATTCAGAGCCTCATTCCAAGAAGGGAGTCCTAGAGCAGGTGACTGCCTCATGGAGCAGACAGACCCCTGCGCTCTTTCTCACGGCCCCCACACTCCTTCCGCCACTGGGAACTGGGGAGGGATGCAAAGTGCTGGGGGTGCAGAGCCAGAAAACAGGCCTGCCCCAGTCTGATGTGGGCAAGGCTCTGAGCCTCGGTTTCCCCATCCAGGAAAGGACAGGGCGGCCCTAAAGTGAACGGGAGCCCCAGCACCCTAACCACTGCTTGAACAGCCCCACACACATGCCCTCTGCTGTTCCTGAACGCCTGGCACTCAGTGACCGTCTGCGGAATGAATGAATCCGTTTGTGGTGCCCACGAGCCACATGAGGTGGGTAGGCATGGAGGGGCTGAGGCCTAAAGAAGGAAGTGGCTGGCCCAAGGTCAAGGTGAGGGGCAGGGCCTGGGCCTCGAGAAAGGGTTCCTCCTCCCTGTCCAGGGCAAAGGGCCCAGGAGCAGACCTGGAAAAGGATGGGGTACCAGCACTACAATTGTTCAGGTGGGGCGACTGGAAGGGCCCAGCCCCCCCAGCTTCTCTGCTGCCAGGCTCAGCAGGGGCCCTGCCCTGAACTCTGGACTTCATCTCCCCCCTCCTCCCTGCCACCCCTGCCCCTCCCCTGCTTGTTCCCTCTGGGCAGCAGAGCAAGTCCAGAAG